>JAPMOB010212438.1:0-43936 GCA_029875015.1 Lepomis gibbosus | reverse complement strand
CTTCTCCGTGGAGCCAATCCACACAAGCTGAACAAAAAGCATGTATTTCCCTCCTGACTCTAAGAAGTCTTGTAAATGTGTTTATATAAAGCATTGGTGAGGGGACAATTGGGCAAATAGCATAACTTTGCTCAAATTCAGTGTATAAAACAACTAAACCAAGCAAGGATTTAGCCAGTTCATGGTAATCTTCAGTTGTTTTTATTTTAGACTTCTGAGTGCCCACTGGAAAATCAAGGTCGTGGCAGGAGTTACTCATCTAGGTAATTTGAGACTACTTTAGATTTACAATGGTAATGATCTCTACTACATGTGCCTAAAATCTTTCATTATGGGATATTTATTCACAAGAGAAATTAAGTAGCAAGCAAGAAAAAGAAGAAAGGGGGGAAGGATTGTTTCATCACCCACAAGACCACTGTCATTACCAAGCTTATCAAGTGTTTACTGAGCTCTAATTGAACTCAAGACTGGAGAGTAATAATCCAGTGTCAAGCTTCAGATCGCTAATGTGACATCATTGATGAGAAATGGCTGCCAGCTTGGCACACTCAAGCTAGCTCAGGGTAATGTTTTGATTAATGCTGAATCAGACTTGTCATCCTTCCCCCATGATAAATAGATGGGAGTTGATTACAAAGACTTCCCATTCTTCCTTTTGCCCTATCTATGGAAAGCATTAAGGTGGTGTGTTGTCAATGGGGCAATTAAGTGTAAGTGTGTACGGCTACGCACAGACCTCACTGCAAGACAAAGCATGTCGGTTGAATGTTGAAATAATCTAATCTAAAATAATTCCAATAAACATGGACTCGATTGGCGTATTTTAAGTAATTCATCATAAAATTCTAGTCTTTCTTCTCTGCTGTGAAAACAGTGTCAGTTTCATCAATCATAGCTGTATTGTGTTTGTCAGGAAGTTTCAAAGGAGCACAAAATGTGCAAACCTCTCTATGCACAGCAGCAGCTGATGAGATAATTTACAGCAGAAAAGACGGTAGTGGGTAACGTAATTGGGAAAAGGAGAGCCAGTCCAGGTATAGTAACTCATTGATAAATGAAGCCATAGTAATTCGATCTGGCTCGGCTTTTGTCAGAGACACACAGACATGGAAAAAAAAATCAAGACATGCCAGTAGAAGTAGGTTTATATACACCAAGGCCTCGACAGATCAATATATGTGGGTTGATTGCATGCCAAGTCGTGAGCCATCTTTAGGAGGCTGTTTTGAAATGTGGTTTGGGCCTCTAACCCACATGGAATGGTCAATAATATCCCTCAGTGTTTCTGCGCTCCCAGTGTTTCAAAGACTCTTAGTTAATTAAAGTTATTATGCTACTTATTCAAACTGTTCACATAGACAGTGTCTTTGAAGGTTTGAAAGCACTCGCTTTAGGGAAGAAAACTGAGAAGGATGAAGGAGAAAAGGCAGTATACAGTGGATAGAAAAAGTCTACACACCCCTGTTAAAATGCCAGGTTCTTATGATTTAAAATAATGAAACAAAGATAAATCATGTCAGAAATTTTTCCACCTTTAATGTGACCTATAATGTGAACAACGTGGCAATATTTGCTCACTCTTCTTTGCAAAAGAGCTCCAAATCTGTCAGATTGCGAGAACATTGTCTGTGCACAGCCCTCTTCAGATCACCCCACAGATTATCAATTGGATTCAGGTCTGGGCTCTGGCTGGGCCATTCCAAAACATTAATATTCTTCTTTGGATGTGTACTTTGTGCATTTGTAGTGCTAAATGGTGAATTTCCTCTTCACCTTCAGCTTTCTAATGGACGCCTGAAGGTTTTTTTGCCAAAATTGCCTGGTATTTGGAACTGTTCATAATTCCCTCCACCCTAACCAAGGCCCTGGTTCAAGGTGAAGAAAAACACCCCCAAAGCATGATGCTGCTACCACCATGCTTCACTGCGGGTATGGTGTTCTTTGGATGATGTGCAGTGTTGTTTTTGCGCCAAACATACCTTTTGGAATTATGGCCAAAAAGTTCAACCTTGGTTTCATCAGACCATAATACATTTTCCCACATGCTTTTGGGGGACTTGATGTTTGTTTTTGCAAACTTCAGCCATGCTTGGATGTTTTTCTTTGTAAGAAAAGGCTTCCGTTTTGCCAAAAGCATTCATAGGAAGAATACTGGAGATAGTTGTCATTTGTACCACATAGCCAGTACCTGACAGAAATTCCTGCACTTCCTTTAATGTTGCTGTAGGCCTCTTGGAAGCATCCCTGACCAGTTTTCTTTTTGTCTATTTATCAATTTTGGAGGGACTTCCAGTTCTTGGTAAAGTCACAGTTGTGCCATATTTTCGCCACTTGATGATGACTGTCTTCACTGTGTTCCATGGAATATCTAATGCTTTGGAAATTCTTTTGTACCTGTCTCCTGACTTATGTCTTTCAACAGTGAGATCTCTCTGATGCTTTGAAAGATCTCTGCGGACCATGGCTTTTGCTTGGATATGCAACTACGAAAATATCAGGAGAATCCTACTAGAACAGCTGAGCTTTATTTTCACATTTTCATTCACTTTAAATGATAGCAAGTGTGTAATGACTTCTAGTTAACCTGAGTTTGAATGTGATTGGTTAATTCTGAACACAGCCACATCCCCAGTTACAAGAGGGTGTGCACACCTGCAACCAGGTTATTGTAAGGTTTTTATTTTTCATTTTTTCCGCCTCGAAGATTTCAGTTTGTTTTTCTATTGATTTGTTTACATTATAGGTCACATTAAAGGTGGAAAAAGTTCTGACATGATTTATCTTTGTCTCATTTTTTTTACACATCATAAGAACCTGGCATTTTAACAGGGGTGTGTAGACTTTCTATCCACTGTACTATCTAATAAAAATAGGCTAATAAACACCATAACGTCATGCTTGGACCCCTAACTCATTTAAAGTGTTTCTCTGCAATTATAACTAAAACAGAGGAAATGAAAGGAGAACAATGATCAGCTTATGCCATAATAAATATGAAACAATTGAAACGTGACATATTTCCAATATGTGCATGCCTTACATTGCCTTTAAATATGAGCATATTGTGAGCTTCTGCCAAAGTTCCCATCCACATGAATTCGCTTCCATTTTTTTGGGCTGTTCAGAAGAGAATCCAGAACTGCAGCTGTTTCCCTCAGCTTGCCTTTGGTCAATATGCAATTGCAGGAAAGACACTGTTGCTTACAGCGTATTAAATTAACGGGATTGTTTCTGGGCGTGATGAATTATCTCTGTGTGTGATAAATTGGCACCCTATCATAATTATATTTGCATAATGTGTTTTCTGCTTCATTTCCTCTCCTACATGTGCCGGAAATTCCCCCAGTAACATTGTTGCAAGATCTGGAAATAATTCTTAATGTCTTGTCTTTGCAATCTGTCAAAAGTTATACATAGTTTTACCATGAAGACATTCATCAGCATCTCACTGGACAAAACTTAGACTTATTGTCATAAGGTGTCATTAATAAGCATCATCAAAAAAGAAAATCACAATCGGACAGCAAAATGATGGGGGATCAGATACCTCTTTTGACACCCCACATTATAATAAGATACTGCACAAGTACAAAAATAATTTATAGGAAAAGACTGACAATGACAGGATCCACAGAATTTTTGGGAAATTATAATAATTGCAGTGTGTCACTTGGATGCCTCGTGCCCTCTAACAGTAGGTTGCATACTGGCCATACACACACATTAGTACCCTAAATTTCTGCCATGTTATCCCAGATATTGCAAAAATATGGATGTTACTTTATGTATATGCCACCTATTCAAGTATTACCTTAAAACACAGCATTATGTGAATTGCAAATTTTTATATAAGTGCCTCACGACTTCATCAGTATTTACATGTGTTGTCAGAAGTTGAGAGAAATCAAAGAGCACCTCCCCAAAAAAGAAATCCCAGTAGACAGAATTTTGAAAAATGCTATAGAAGGTGCTCTGGAGGATGACTTTCAATTAGGATTCAACCCCACTTGTCAGCTGGTCCAGTCTGGTCATTAAAATGTCTATAAGATGTTCAAGATCTTCATGCAGCTGCATAGGCAGAGGTTACAATCCAGGAGCAGGAATACAGTGTTTTGACCCAAATTGTCACGAATTATGTGGAAGCCTAGCCTCTCAGAGTCACAACTAAGCAATTTGCTGCAGTCATGAGTTTTCAGTCAGGTAAATACAAAATTATCCTTACTGACCAGAACTCCATTTTTATGAGTTGCACACTGTTGAAAGCTCCAAGGGATCGAAAGAGAGAACCACTTCTCGCTACTCACAGATTAATAGACTGGTAGAGCGTTCCAGTCAAACACTGAACAAATTTACTTTTGGAAAGCTGGAAAGAAATGCTATGCCATATTTGCTAGTGGTATACCGAGTAGGTTCCCCAGAGCTCCGCTTGATTTTTGCCATTTGAGCTGAGCCCATATAGTTTTGAGGCACTCTGGATGAGCTCTGTGAAACATGTTAGGAGGGTGACTCACCACAGAATATGGAAACAATCTTGTTGCTGATTTTGGATAATGAGCTCATGAAAACCACTGCCATGGCTGAAGAAAAACCTGCTGAAGCTGTTGGCCAAAGCAAAACAAGTGGAGTGACTCTTCAGCCACAAGGCAGAGCCTGGAGCCTGATGATGTCTGTTACAAGAAAGATTGCTGGCAAAATGGCTGGGCTGACCAGGTCAAGCAGATGGTGGGGGTGTGAATGTACATGCCAGAGAGTCAATAATCAGTAAAACTAACAGCATGCTTAAGAAATGGCAACCAGGCTGATTTTCAGAATGTCTTACCATTTGACAGGTTGTAGAGTTAATTTGATTTCCAAAAAAAATAAAATTATTTATTCCGCCTTGTTTTCTAAGATAAGACATTAAAAATGATCATCACATCAACCCTCTCCAGGATGCAGAGTGGACCATATTTTTGCCTTGTTTTATATAAGATAGGACCTGAAACATGGTAAACAAATCAATCTGGAAAGGGTTTATTTGTAATCAAAGGTCACACTGTGGAAGATTTAAAAAAAACTCTCTTCCTTTCTTTCTATTAATTAGCCTGTTTCTATAGTATACATATAGGGAGCTCCAGCTGCTGATCTGCCTTTCCAATGTTCTTGAGTAGAATATTGTTTACAGCCTTTACAGTAGGTGTGTCCAGGTGTTTCCTGCCAGGAAAAGGCTGCACATCGCTACTGTGGCATTGTTACTTATTAAAGATTTAAACACAGAATAATTCAGCTGTACCTTTTTAAATCACCATCTTCCACACTGTCACAACAGATGGCTGTATTCAAAATATTCTCACATGCTGGATCTTGTTCTTATGTCTCATGACCTGGGCTTTTTTTTGGGATTATCAGTCAGCAGCTTCAGCCTGTCTGGAGCAGTTGGAGGTCAGAGCTTGGCCTGCAAGGTTCAGCTGGTGCAGCATGGGGAGACACATCCATATTTTATTCTGGCCCATGGCAAGAGCCGAGCTATAGATAGCACTTTATTCTTGCTCTTCTGCAAACAGCAGAGGCCTTAAAATATACAAGTAGAGGCAAAGGCTAGCAGAAAGGAAAAGTGTCTGACTAAAGATGAAACATTACATGCTTTCCAGTGGCTGGAAATGACAAGGCATGACAAAGTAAATGTTCAAATCCTGCAGAGAAAAGGGGTAGAGGGGCCAGAGCGGGGGAGTTAGCGTCTGTTCTTGGTATTTTTCAGTTTTCAATATATTACCACTGTCAACCATCCATTTCCTCCTATGATGTAAGAAGAGAGAAATTGTCAAATTGTTTTTCCCGTTATTGGTATTCATCTTTGTTTAATCTCCTATTTTATCCTTTTTTAAAGTTATTTACCTTCAACTCAGCCACTGTTTAGTGAATTCTTCTAAAATGGGTTATCTGCTATGACTATACTGTGGCAATGCCTTCAGCGTGGTGCCTTTGGTATTTATCTGAGTTAGTTTGAGATTAGAGATATTTTTTGTTTTTCCTGGAATATAATCTTATACATTTTAGTAAAAAAAGAGCAACTATGCAAGATGTCCCACCGTGTCAGATTTTCAGGAATTTAAATTTCCATTAATTTAGACATGGCAGCTGAGAGTCATGATATCTTAATATGAAATATGATTGTATGAAGAGAAACCATACTATTCAACTCTTGCCCAGGTGTAACTGTGCTTCAATACATAGAGCACAAGTAAATGACAGCACTTTGTCTCCAGAGGATTTTCCCCATTTATTTGTGTCTTTTCCCCAGTATCGATATTTATAATTCACCTTTTACTGATTAATTATTTTCTCCTTTCTCACTGATTCCCTTTTATTTCATTGTCTCCCCTTATTACAATAAGTTGGCTCTCATTTTTGCCTATTCTTGCACTTTTCCTTATGTGATCACTTTCTTTTCCCCATTATTGTATATTGCATGTTTTCAAATTATGCTCATTTACCCTCTGCTCTTTATTCCTCCTTGCTCTCTTTATCTGCATTTAATTCCCAACATCTTCTTCTTTCTTTCCTTCAACATCCATGGCGTTGTCACACCTCTCTGGCTCTATATCTTTCTCACTCTGCCATTCTCTATTCGTCTCTGGATCCTTTGTCTTCTCCAACACTGGATGCCTTGTCTTCTCTGACACTTTTGTCTTTTTCTTTGTATCTGTCTAACCTCTTACTCTTTTCTCATGTACCTGTCACACTTCCAGAAGCAGTGCTGTCTAAGCTTTCCCAGAGAGATAGACTGGACTGCTCCTATTGAGAAAAATGGCAAACTTAATAAATCACAGAGGGATTCAGAGCTGGGGTGAACCCCCATTTCCTCTCCACTGATCTTTTCTGCACTCATTTGCTCCCCAAGCCGTGAAGGGGAGTAGAGAAAATAAAGGAATAAAGATGTGGCTAGAGTGTGTGTGTGTGTGTGTGTGTGTGTGTGTGTGTTTGCATGCGTTGGAGGTACAGGCAAAGAAAAAAATGGGAATAATAAAAGGAAATGTAATAAAAAATAGAAATCTGAAGGAATTTAATTTCTGGGGCTCTCAGTTTCTTTTCCTCTCGCAGATTTGCTCTAAATTAAAACAGCAGGGGTTTGTAGGGTCCAAAGATCTACAGAAATGTTCCCATCATTTCCCTTGTGGATACATCTGCTTTTGTGAATATGAATGCTGAGCCAGGCGGGATGACTTATAATAGAGAAAGACTGGCAGTTATTAAAACATGCATGCTTAAGAAGTGGCATTAAATTGTCAATATGTGCGTAAGTGATATCATTTGTTCCACTTAAATGTATTTACATTTATGCAGTTTACTCTTTGTTGTTCTTATTGGCTTAAGTGAGTTTGTCTATAATGTGTGAATTGTAATAAACTGTATATTTTAAATTATGCCATCTAGGGCAATAATTACATTGTTTTTGTTTTACATGTTAAGAGACTTTTTCTTGTGTGATGTAATACATAACAATTTAACACAAACAAAATGTTGCCTTGTTTCTCACTGACTTTCAGTCGAAAGAAAATCTCTTCTTGAGCCTAAGAGAAATAAGGGTCAAGCACTATTTATGGACAGAGAGTCATGGTCAAAGGTTTCAGTTTCTGGCAGACAGTAATTCCCATAGGCTGTATCAGCGATTTGGTGGAAGCCGGCCTAGTCTTGTTCATTTGGCATTTTGGAGTAGCTAGTCCCTCAGTGTATTTTTTGCTGACGGAACAACTGTTGCCCTTCCTGGTGCTGGGTATCATTTTCCGTGAAGGTACAGGCATCAGATACAGGCATCCGATTTTGTCGTGATATCCAGCAATATATTTTTAGAAACCTCTGCTTCTACAAAACTAGTGCTTTACCACTGAATGTTTATACAGATTTGTACATCTATCTATTACTGGTGCTGTTATTGCATATGACCTTTAACAAAGTGTAGTAATAGCAAGAGTAGTGTGAGTAAGCATTACTAACTAATCACTGAACTGAATCTGTTGTCACCATAATTGTATGTACTACAATTCCTTGTTCCCTCCTATGTTGCTCTTCTTGAGGTTTCTTCCATTTTTTCCTTGTGAAAGGGTTTTTTGGGGGGACTTCCTCAATTGAATCGATGGTCTAAGGACAGATCTAACCTGATTGACTTGACTTTGATGGTCATCTATATTCTTAAATGATGACTACTTTTAAAATGAATTGCACTGGGGTAAATATTTTTGCTAAATCAATCGTCATCTACTAAGTTTACTATGACAATTATGCCACCAAGTTTTTCTTGTTATTGTTGATCTGTCCCTTCTTCTTGTCATTATTAAGTTAATAATTTTCACAAATCAAACTAAAATGATGTTGTCAGATACTTGTCAAAATTTGAAGGGTGACTTGCCATAAGCATATGTGAGAGATTAATGTCAGCATTTTACGATACAAAAAAATTAAAGTTTGACTCATCCATGTTCACCGTGCTGGCATAGACCCCTGCGGTTAATTACCTGAAATGATTGCTTTGGCACTCATAAGTGAATAACTGTCTTGAAATGCTAATGTGGATTTGCCATTAAAGAAGGAAAGTTTAGATTTATATTTTGAGTATTGAGTTGTATGAATATTGAGAGGATTAGTTCAACATAAAAAACAAACAAAAAAAACCCTGAATTCTCTGGCTTTCTTGGTGGCGCATATGTGTACATATCTATAATAACCTGCACTTTTCACTATGTAAAAAAAAACATTACTCAGCAGTGTAACTAGCCTGACAGTGAGTAGATTGTTAAGTCTAAACCTTTCTGTGTTTTGCCTGACTAGTGAGCCTATCCTGTCACCTTAGCAGACCTCATAATAATGACACCTCTCTGGGTCTGTACAAGTGCATTGCTCACCAATGAGGTCCCAGGTGGGGCCAAAGTATAAGAGATGCAGAAAACAGAAAAGGAGGGATCAGCAGATACATTGTATTATATTTGGAGTGGACACTTTAGCAACATCCAGCTCAGATGTTCAATGTTCCATGGTCTACATAGAATTTGAGGGCGTCATCAAGCTTCACATTGGTTTGTTTTTTTTGCACTGTTTACACTGAAAATCTTTTGGTTTCACATTCATTTTCATACTCCGATAAAGTCCATGAAAAGGAAAAAAAATGGAGACCGGAGTGCACTTTATGTAAATTGCTACGCTTTCCACACAGCTGTGAAAGCAATATCCTCCATGGACAGGAAGAAGGAAATATAAGTGGGGCGGGAGTTGTGATCTGTGGAGAGCTGTTCCTGTTATGAGAAATCTGTGAATATTTACATACACAAAAGCAAACACATGCATATACATACACACTTTCACAAAAGCCTGCATGAACCAAACAGTGCAGCCGCACAAAAACAGAAAATTGAGTAGGGTTATCTTCTCTTACTCGGCACTGAGAGACCACCAGAAATAAGTTGACTGAGGCAGCACGCTGTTGACATCCATTGCTTATGAGACACTGTTAACACACACTCAGCTTTGATAAGGGAGTAACTGCAGATAAGGGAGATGTAAAGGAGAAAATAAAGGCACCAGAGCTTTAACTGACATTGAACTCAAAAAGAGAAGCTAGTCTGGACTTAGGGTCTAGGAAAAAACAAATGTCAGAATAAAATATCTTGGTAGCTGAGAAATTGGGAATAGCAGCAACATAGTGAGAGACCTACAGGAGAAAGAATACTGCAAAAAATGGGCATGGTTATTCATGATTAAAACAGACAATACCTTGTACCAGCTATGAAGTCTTGTGGTGGATCTGGGCTAACATGGAGGACCATCTTGTTGGTAATGATGTTAAATGTTGGCCAAAGAACATGCATCCATTTTACAGGATTAAGGGCACTCTATGGTGCAAACACATTTCCGTCATGATGTTTCAGTATTTTGAGATGTTTGAGATTTAAGATGTGCGTGTTAGTGGGGTTAAAAACAAACATCAGAAAAAAGGGTTGTGACAACCTTTAGAGACAAATTACAAGGAGACTATGGCTCTAGGCACTGCTTGGTCTAGCATCTTTTCTTTCCTCAAAATGGAACAAAGGAAAGAGAGATAAAGAAAGTTACAGGAGGCCATGAAATATGTATGCAAGCAGTTAACCTCAAACATGCTGTCACAGACTCTCCTCGGCCACGGCAGGTCAAAGCTTAAGTGCTATCCATTCCAATCCTTTTTGTTTGTTTGCTAACCCCAAGTACCTGAATGATCCTAGCACTACCATAAATGCCCACAGGGAATGGAACTCACGTAACCATTTCTGAGTACCTTAGTTGTCTACACACTTTCACTTCCAGGTTACCATTTAAGCTCGATGAATTGACACTACAGGTGAAGTGAAGGCCCAATGGACACAAAAAATGCTTTTTTTTTGTTCCACATTGGGTAAATATCATTTAGTTATTTATGTTTATGTTTATTTGACAGGGACAATGCACAATAGATATAGCTAAAAGCTAATTTCCATCCTATTTACACTTCTTGGCTTTAAGTTGGTATTGCTATAGTGTGTGGATGATATTAAGTCTATATGTATATTTTAAATGGTGCCATCCAGTGCTGTGCAATAATTCAATTCTTCTTCGAGTTTTCATGCAATGAAATTGACTTGTTTTAATTATTATAAGCCTTAAACCTAAATCAGTTATTTAAGTAATAGAAATGTTTTGATGCACACCTATGGGGGACTAGTTGTAATACATAAGACTGGAACAGAGATAATCCAGTAATTGTTGAGGTATTTGTCTGGTTGAAAATGGTTGACTATCACATAAATAGTGGCAGCAATGTAATGCAGTGACATCCTTAAATATATATGTATATGTGTGTGTGGGGGGGGGGGATTCAGAGGACTGTAATCCATCTTCCAAGCTGTGTCACCATCCCCACCTGCCTGAGGGCATGGAGAAAAAAAAATGTATGTGGTGGTCAGCTGTACGTGTGTAGGCTGAATGTGTATAAGCCTATACCCTCATTCTCACTCTCAGACACATTCTGTGGTGCCTAATGCCTTCAAATGTGATTTCTTGTTCCAAGGACATTCATGCATCAAGAGTTGAGGGGAGGATACTTTATTTTCTAATACAAGACATGCAAAATAAGAGAAAGTTTCCAGGCTCCAAATGTAAAAGGCCTTTATTCTCCTTCTCATCATATACCTGATGTATATCTCCACTCTCAGTGGATCGTAAAAAATAACTGTCAAAATATGTAGGATATTCTCTGGGATTAAAATATTTGGGATTATTATATGCTTCAAGAGCCAGGATGCACTGTTATGTACTGTATGTTAAATGAAGTATATGCAACATTTCTGTCAAACTTTATTTAAGTAATGTCTACAACATCACTGGAGTAATACATATCAGTCCTTTATAAATCTTTACTTGTAATTACATTTTACATTACATTTGTGGATAATTTTCTATGTGTACATTCTAATGCCTTCTTTGTTTCAACTGTATAATGCATTTTATGGTATGAGTATTCTCAATGAAGCATGGCAACGCTTTTACCTTAGGCAGAGTCTGGAATACTGTTGTCCATGCGCACTGATGCGTGTGTGACTGTGTAAGACTGTGTATCGACTAATAAGAAGTGAGCTACCTTCTTTGCATCACTGCGCTCTATCCTACGCACTCATGTGGGACTTACAGTTGTGTGAAACCCTGACTGGGGCTTGGTTGGTTTAAAGAAAACGGCAAGGATGGGAAATCCTTTGCAAGTTTCTGCCAGAAAATCTAGGGAACTCTGTTTTAGTTTCTGTGTCATGTGTTCAAAAGCATCCTTTCAGCACAAGGCAGATCCCACTCACAGCCAAGGGTTGGTGTACCCGCACCTCAGTTTACAACAACATTGCCAGAAGCAACAGCTACAATGGCTGCTTCAGCATCAAGGCCAGTGTGAAACCTGGTAAAAGTGTTATTTCAGTCGAAACACTTCTGTTATCTTGTATTGTACTATAAATGGGAAATGCATTTTAATTCAGCATGGTGGCCCTGTTCAAAGCAGTTCCCTTGCCCAATGGGAATTCATTATCCTTTTAGGCAAATAGGGCAAAAGATATAGGGAAAAGTGTTAGCAGAGCCACTGGTGTGTTCAGTGTTACCTGTTTTCTAAAGATATCACAGCATAGTAGAAGAATAGATTATATGTTGGTGTATTATAGCTTTAGCTGTTGTATGTTAACGTTTGTATCTATGCAGTTTGCTGTTATCATCAATAGAAGTTAGAAGTAGCATGCAATGAGTAGCAGTCTTAAATTGAGCAACATATTAAGGCTGGGATGGTGAATAATTGATGTCCCACGGTTTACAGTGAATTTGAAGCCACTGCCCAGTTAGCAGTAGTGTACAGGATATCAACAATGGTGGCAATTTGACAAATGCACACAAAGCGCACTGATAAAAAATAAACTACGGCCATATGTTCAGTCAGCAAACACCATTATATTATGAACATGATTAAATGCAGAACTCATATTCTTCATAAAAGAAATATACAGACCATTTCACCAGAATTGGTTAACTACTTGAATCCAAGTTTAATTTCAGTGAGCCATTGCAACAGGAAATTAAACTGAAGGCATTTAAAAATGGTTGACTTTAGGTTCTGTGTGAATGCACATGTCTGTTATTAACTATCATTCAAGATGTTTAATCTAAACCTATGTCTAAACCTTTTCTTTATGAAAAAATGGTTTTAAAATAAGCAGTTTTCATATGCCTAAAATTCACCATTGCTGATCTATACAACATGGCTTATGAACAAATATGTGCGATGCTTTCAACACTCATCACGCACACAATTATCATCCTAAACTACTGCTGTTTTCAGTAGACTACACATGGTACGGTTTATAGTGCTTCTCACAGAGTTGATACTTGCTTGCTCAATAAACCATGTGGTTGAACTGCTTGAGTGTGAATGGCCCCCATTTAGCATGCCTTCTGGGCATCTTAGATCAATATATATAGTGATAAGACAGGAATTAAACATTTTAACACACTGTTATAATGGGAATATCTATACCAGAAAGTATCAAGTCCTCTGGCTATTGAGAATTCTAGATACCTTAAAAAAATCACACATTGTTAGACTGCCACTTCAGTCATGTAAGAATAGGTGTTTTGATACAATACCTCTTCCCTGTGATACAGTCAGATTAGCCATCTCATGTTATTTATTTATAAAGCTCTACTGTTAAAGCTTCCAAACTGCCTCTATTTTCTCATTTCTCATCTAAGAACTACAGTATACTGTCCAGTAACTATCTAACCTTAGATTTCCTCTATGTAGGCATTAATTTTGGCAGAATTGGTACCAGCTACTATGCACCTTTTTTTTAAATGGAATTAATTGCAAACGGCCCCCAAACTAGAGTCTCACATTACCCTTGGAGATTTTAAAGCTTTTTCATCTGATGTTTTCTACAATTCATGTAAATGTTTTGGGCTTTTTTTGTTTTTTTGTGTTTTTACTAATTCCTTGTGATTGTGTTCTTGTGAATGTTTCTTGTTCTCAGGTCTCTATTGGAAAATATATCTTAATTTCATTGAGATTAAGATATATTTGCCTGATAAAAAATATATATTGTATCTAAATAGAAAACTATATAAACAATGCACAAAAGGGCTTATGTAACACATGTTTGTTCACTACTAATTGTAGGTTAACAATAGGTGTGCAGGTAGCTTTGCTGTTCTTTTCCTAGAGACAGCACAAGGGGGAAGCCAGATGCTATTGTTTTCAATTGTGAAAAACACCAAATAGTATTTCACACATCTCAAAATAGTTCTTACCTGTTACAATCAAGCAAGGGTCCACAGTTTTCTTGATGGCTCAAAGCCAGGACACACATGAGGCTTTGCCTGGGGCTTTGTTTTGTTCAAGAAAAAAGATCAGGATTAACCACAGTAGAGTGATCTGAGCTACAAATTAATCTGAACAAAAATGTATACTTGCAAAGATAATCTTTCTGAAGCAAATTGCAATGCCTCTGTTGATTTCAGAAACAATGTGGACACTTTTGCCTCTTCACTTTCACCCTCATCCTCTTCATCTCCCTCTTGCTTTACTCTTGCACACTCATTGGCATGCATGATGAGCATCCACTGGGAGCAACACATCACCATTATTCATGGAAAGAGTACACCTCAGAGCCAGACTGACAGATCAAAAGATGTTGATGATAGGTGGGGGTACTGGTGGTTGGGGTGATAAATGGCCCCATGTTTTGGAGATGCTGTAAGTTTGGGGACAGAGCTGTCTTCACGGTTTTTCAAGCAGTTGTTTGTTTTGGGCCACATGTATCCAACCCTAAACATTCAGGACAGGCTACTTGTAGATGACTCCATTCTATATAGACAAATCATTACTCTTTACATAGACTGAAGGGCCATCTCACTTAATTTGAACTACACAATCCATATAAAACAAGTTAGTGTCTATTAACAGAGGATATAGACACATAAATAGTTCAACATCATAATCTATTTTAGATGTCCACATGTTTGGACTTTTTGTTTGTGTCACACACAATATAGAAATAAATAAGAGGGGAAAAATATTTTCTACTTATAATTCGTCTCTTTTTTTGGCGTAAATCAGCCAGAACATATCTACACAGGTCATATAAATTTCCTGTCTTTTCCTTTAGCAATCTTTTACTGTAAGAAAAGGGAATTAAACTCCTTTCTCTACTACCCTGTCTTTCCCCACAGCCAGTTGTTTTGGAGTCATTCATCAGAAAGAGTGAGACTGAGCCATCAGGGGAAGCGTTGGCAGGATCCCTGTAGAGATGAGGCAATATTAAATTGATGGAATCATTTAAAAGGCCAGAAAAAATGAAATAGGAGAAATAACACTGTGCTGCTATTTTACAGTGTCTAAATGGGACAACCTAGTGGCTTGTGATGCATATCATACTCTAATCTCTTATCTTTCCAAAAAAAAGGAAGCAAGATAATTTTGGGTGTTTGCCTTTCTGCATCTGTATATGTATTTTTACTATATCTTGTGGTTCTGTCACTATTTGCTAACTATTTTTTTTACTTTAAAGCCTTATGACACGCCTGTCATTTTCACTTTGGATCTCTTTTTTGTAGCCATTGACCCAAACACGGAGTCAGTAGAGGATTTGATGCAGAGGTTCCAGGACAGTTTCCGTGTTCCCAACACACCAACAGACATGTCTCACTACCAGCATGTCATGCACAGCTCATCGACAGGCCGCCGGAGGGTCCCCAGCCACACCAGAGGTAGGACAAAAAGTCATTCAAAAAGTTTACAGTTGTGTTGGCAGACTGTTGCTGTACACAAGATGATTTATAATATGTGCATGTACCCTTTAATTTTACTATACACGCTTTTAGCCCTTTTGTGGTACTAATTTCCTGGTTTTTGGCAGGGATGTTCACACTTAGAAGTGCCTTTTGAAGACGTGCATGTGGACCAGTGTACAATATGAAAAAAGCATAAGGTCACATGTTTTAGCTGCTTCAACTCAGAGATGTATAATGTGCATTTTCTTTCTACCCACTTTCCAACACCCTAACAGCCATTAACCATTATTTGAAACCTATTAGGATGTCACAGTATGTCCTGAATCCCTTTTTTTTAATAAAATATCAAAATGGAATACCAAATTATATATTTTTTACATTACTGCAACTATTATCCAAAAAAGGGATTGCTAATGCATTAAACTGTCCAAGTGCCATTAGGTTTCTATTTATTTTGATGCATTAATTTCAGTATGACAGATAATACACATCTACAGGCAATTTAGATGTTCCATTTCACTTTACCTATATCATTATATAATGAGGGAGGATACACATGTGAACACGGCAAAAATTCCACACAGAGATTTGAATCTATGACCTTTAGATGGCGGTTTACCACTGAGCCACCATGCCTTCCTGGAGAACTGCCAAACTGCTTTGAAGAATATGTTTCACAGTATATGTAAAACATATTACTATGTATATTTCACTTGTTTTACATCATGTAACTGATGTAGACACCATGTGTAATGTACGGCTTTGGCAAATGAGGAATATCATTGACAGTCACATTCACAATGTGCAAGTGAACATGTAACCATTTGCATTTTCATTATTCAGGTTCACATCTTGGATGGAGGCCACATACATTGTATCTAACCTACTGTATTGGCTTACATTTATCTGCTTAGGGTTAATGCATAAAAACAGGATAAGAATTACTTAACATATTTAGAAGAGAAAGATTACTTTTGTCGAAATACATTTAAAAAGGGATCTCTGTACATACTTCAAACTTTTGCAATTCAATGTTTACATGTTTTACTATATTGCTGTAAGCGTACTGTTGGTTTTGTGTTTCATCAAAGATCAATTGGCAACAGTTTCAAACTTGTGAAAAATGTGCTTTGTGCAATTTTGAGATGGGACGCTGGTGACACCAGCCTCTGTCACAGAAATAAATTCTTCTCATTACCAGGAAAGTTTCCAGTAATTTTAATTGGACATATACGCAGTCTGCGTCAATGGTCATACCATTATTACCAGTGAGACAATAACACTGAAAATATATTGATATATTAACCTTGATGAGTTTACATACCCTTGTCAGAATAATTTCCTATCCTCTTGATCACTGTCATCTACAGTGGATGCAAAAATACAGAATCTTTGCATATTATGCATACTTATGTGGGGATTATTTAGCTTTCCACTCACATAGCAGTTGGTTGAGAGAGTTCTATTCATGGTTATCTAGAACACTTCAGCTTGGCTTGTGCTTGTCTCTTTTGTTGTGGAAGATTTAACTTAAAAGGTATCTTGTGTCAAACTTCTGAGCAAATGATGCCTTTAAAATTAAATCCACGCAGGTCAAGCTCCTTAAAACTCTGTGAAAGACACTGCTGAGATATGTCCTCTCTGAGGTCAGAGCTTCCTTAGCTGTCCTATAATTAGGGGTGAAAACATGTCCTCAGTGCTAAAGCATTAGGCAATACTACAAACATGATAATGGGACAAACACTTAAATTGAAGAGGAAACTCTATTAAATGGAGTGAGGTTAAAGGGGAAAGTGAATTAGTCAGGCCCAGAAGGTTAGTGCTACATAAACAAAATGAATGCATTGCCAAATTTCCTTTATGCTGTGCAATAGCTATGTTTCTCTCATTTTATCATATTTAAGTAGATCAGGTTACGGTTCCATCGCAAGAAGGTACAAGATGTCTCTGTCTTTATTGTCACCAATAAATTATTTTGAATGTGCAAATAATGCATAGCTTCGGTGATATGAGCTAGTGTAGAAATGGCCCAGTAACTCTTGAAATCACAGGCATCTATGTCATGCAGATCTAACAAAGCAACACAGACAGGCGAAGTGGAAAACATTGTCTGTAGAATTAAAATCAGTGATACATGACATTACATGATATACAGGTGGTCACATTGAAGACAAGAAAGTCTCACCCATTTAAAAATACAATTCAAAACCAAAAAAACGTAAGACACACTTAATTCCAAAAGCATCTTAAGGCTGAGATGAATTTAGTCCCATTTTAAATCGATGGGCTACGATGTTATGTTTTAAGATCCCTTTGGGAAGTGGACCCTGGGCTGCATTTTGAAGAACAGGACATGCTAGAACAAGGAGGTACAGTAACAGTGGGCTAGTCTGGACAAGAGGTAAGCTATTGTCCAAGATGTCTGACTGGAAGGAGCAACACCAGGTACATAAAGGATATGATGTGTGGGGGGTCTGCATCTAGCAGCACACATAATCATTTTCAGAAAGTGCACATTTTTTCCCCTTGAAGCCTGAGAGATGGGAGAGAATGGCCACTAATGGCCAATCTGTGAGCCTGCAGGCTGTCTGGATTTTCCCCAAACCTGTGTAGGCGTGAGAACAACAAGAGCAAATAAACAAGCAGTATAGAAACACATCACACTAGTCCTTGGTTGTCAGATAATAATTGCCTGTAGTTTACTAACCAAATACCTTTGTTACTTTCCTTGACTCACATTTGCATTAAAGGGAACCCACCCTTAAATATCTATTCAACTGGAAAACTACAGTAGCAGTTGTGTCTGGTCAGCTAAACCCTGCAGCTGTTCATATACTCTTCTCCTGGTGTCCCCAAGTCTGCATATTGAAATTTTGCTTTGTGGCAACATTTCTCACTTCCCTGTCAGCATGTATTGCCCTAGTTTCATGTAAGCACTATCTTATACCTGGACTCTCAGAAAATGTTGGCCCATGTTTTTAGTTACAGTCACTGTCTTCACTTTTCAATTTTTCCATGTTGGCAGCCTCTCTCAGGGCCTTATTTGGAGGATGTTACAAAGTTTACAAAGCATAATCAGAAACATAACCAGATTTAAAATATCTAACCACATGCATAATTTATCAAAGATAATATTGTGCACATTGATAGCAATTTAGCAATTAGATGGTTTTGAGTTTGTAATTCTGCCTGTCCTGCAATCCCGTATTGCACCCCACTCTACTTAGCCACTTCATGTGTCTTGGACAGATAGGATAGCTGCAATATGATAATCAGAAAAGCCAAGTCAAAGCAAAGCCAAATGCTGCCAAGAAAGATTAATGACAAATTGCAATTTGATTGCTCAATCAGCCTTTCCAGGTGGTTATCACCCTGGGAAGCATTGTAATCAGATTTTGGAAAAAGGTGTAAATGCATCAGTTTCTCCAAACCTGCATGTGTAATCTTTTGTCCTCTGAACCCAAATACAGCAATAAGCAGTGTGTGGAAATTCCACTTGCCCCTGTGAAAATGTCAGACAAAATGCCAAACAAAACATGTCTTACTCCATTCATGCAAGTCATCCATGTGTTTGTGGTGTAACAAACTAGCTAAAATGTTGTTTGCATGTTATCCAGAAACAGAAGGCTACCAAAAAGGCTATTGCGACTAGGCGATTTTGAAACCACTTTTAGGAGGATCATTACCACCTTTTTGACTGAAGGGTGTCCCCACTCAAATTTGCTTTTAGCATAGGAAAATGAAGACATATTCTTATCTGCCCCATTAAGATGCAAACTTGTTGCTACACTAAATGTAATTGACTGTGTATAGGTTTTTATCTGAATTGCACCTGGTGTAAGGCACATGAAATGATCTGTATAACTGAAGCTGTTGTCGCTGAACTGCCCAATCACTGTACTCTTACTTGCCTGAAAGAAGTTGTTGCATCCTGCTATCAAAGTCAGCAGTTTTCTTATGCCATGTGAAGTTCGGAGAGAGGTTGGTTTTCATGTTTTGTTCTATGTGGAGTAATCCTTTACAATGAGATGTGCACAGAAGCCCTTTCTTTTGTACTCCCACAACCCCCTGGAATTGGCATGCTGTTAGCTGCTGTTGAATGTCCCCCGTCCCAATGAAGTTTGATCAAAGGTATCAGTTCATCCCAGACTTTTTTATATCTGGTTTAATGTTCAGTGTTTTGATTTGACCTGCGACTGTGGATTAATTGTCCCCATCGACTTCTAAATGGCATTATAGGTACTGGAAGTTTGCTGATTGTCTGGAGATGTTCTTTTCTCTCTCCCCAGGCCATTGGATCAGTATTAAGAAAAGACCAGTATGGGGCACTTTTCTATAGTGTTCACGCACATTGTGCTTGGCGCTACGTACAGACTGTTGGTCATTTATGGCAAATTGGACAGTGTTCTTCCTGCTCAGTGTCCTGTGCACATCAAAGTGTCATGGTAATAAGAGGCTATTTGCTTATGTCATTCTGTCAAGCCACAGTCAAGCCAAGAGTTTGCGAGAAATGTGTGTGTTTTACTTTCACCCTAATTTGCCTCCAGAAGCCACTTGTAGAAGTACACATCCACTTTCTTTTCATTAGTAAATCAGGTTTGACATTGGAAAAATATATGTGTAGTATTAATACACCAATTTATCACCTTTGTATGTGGAAGCCTTATATATGAGAATACCCCAACCATATTTTGGTATACAGGAACAGCTCTGCCCTCAAACATGAATAAGAATTTCATAATATTTTGTGGAAGCCATATAGAGCCCTTTTTCAGGATCAAAATCATGTACCAGAACATGTTTACATGGTTTAATTTTTAAAAAACACCATATTTTTTTTCATACTGTACATTGCTGCAGCTCCTCTTTTCACCTTGTTTTGAAGGCTTTGTTTTAGCTTTGGAGTGATACATCTTGTCTCTAAATGATCTTTGTTGGGAGTTGTACGTATGCAATTCCAAGTTAAAGACTACTAGCTAATCAGAAGCAGAGAAGGGCGGGTAAGCGAAAAGTAGGTAATAGCCAATCAGAAGCAGAGAAGGGCAAGTCAGTAAGAAGCAAACAAGTCTTTGGTTTAGCTGTTCATGTTGCCAACCAGGGGTGCGTTTCCCGAACAACCACGGAAGGTAGCATTGAACTGTGTTGGTACGATGCATCGTTAAACTAACAAACATCTGAAGTACAACCGTTTCCCAAAGCTGTCATACCTTGATGTACCACTGTGGTTTGAAGTAACATCTTTCCAGGTGTGTTTGTCTGACTTTCACAGCAGGAAACTCACAAAACGCCATCATATCCTGCCTAAATATGTCACTTGTGACCAATATTAAGTGACATTATTATGCTAACTTATTATTTAGTCTTTTTATATTATACTCATACCGGCAATAACAAGAAAATCAAAAATAGTATTAACTTAATGAAATCAACAATATAAGTAATATATTACCTAATAATTTTATTTTGCCTAAATATAGGCTAGAACTTAGAAGAAAAAATTAAGAACGATTAGCAATTACAAGACATTTAGTAAAATAGGTTTAACCCGCAAGTATCTTCGGTTCAACACTTTAATACTATATGAATCCCCTGGCTGCAACTCATGTCTAGGTCTTGAGAATAGCTCAGTTTGATAAGTGTCTAAGATTGAGGAAGTCCTCTATTGAGACAGACACGGGTTCGACTCCCGTGAGTTCTCTATTTACCTTCATTATAAGCTCTGAGATTTGATCATTATAGTACCTTCATGAAATTTACGCTGTCCCTTTTTATATTTATCCTTGTAATGAAGACTAGAGAACACCATCATCCTCAGAGGCCTAGAAATGTATCCATGAAGGTAGTATTAAGAGTTATGTCTTTACATTCTCTGTTTTGTCCTTTAAACTTTGTACTGGGTGACTAATATTAAATCAAGTTAATGTGAACAAATGGGTAATCCGCGAGAAAGACACCTGCTGTTTGAAGATGGTCTACACTAATATAATTAGTACTGAATCAATGTAACCCTACCCATGACACGACAAATTAATTTAAAAGTACTTTTACAACTACATTTTAAAAAATCTTCACCTTAAATATGTTTGTACAACAGGATTATATAACATTTCCTGCCTAAAACACTTTACATCCACCTTCTAACACTGTATTTTCTACTATCTGTGACATAGTCACCATGAACTAAGTATCTAACCACAGGTTCGGACCTGTAGTTCAAACTATGCATCTTAATGACAGTTGGTGCGAACGTTCGTCAGAACTATGGTTTCAGGGAACACCTGTGTCGCTTAACGATGGTTCGTACGTGTAAGTTTCCAACTTAGTTACCTCTGTAGTTTGAACTAGGGTTTTGGAAACAGTTGCTTTGCAACCGCATAGTTCCAACCAAGGAAGTTGCTAAACGCACCCCAGCTTGGCTGGAGCAGGAGTTTCAGAGTGGCCAATTATTTATCTGTAAAAAATGTATCTTTCATCCATAAAGGTTTAACTGAGCTCTGTCTCTACATCACAGTAACAACTTTGTCCATTGAGTGCCTGGAGGGTAGCTAGTGTTTGGAAGGGAGATGAGAGGTTTGTGCTGCAGCTCAGTGTTTTTCCACCGGTGTTTTTGAGGGCGTGTCAGAGTAGCCGCTAGGCGAGCATTATATGTGGCGCTTTTAGCTTTCTTCCCTGTGTCGTCACAAAGATGAAAGGGAAGCGTCTAGACTACAAACAAGCTGTCTTCAAGCAGTTCAGAGCAGTGTTTTCTGTGAGAGATGGGAATCCCTTTTGGAGTGGAATTTGGGCTTTTTCTCTTTGCAAACCTATTACATGCACAAAAAAACGTATATCTCAATAAAGGGGAGGGAAAAAGCCAAAAAGCATAATATCACCTCTTTAACTGTCATTGTTCTGGTGTAGCCACCAATCCAGAAACGCTTTGAAGTCACAACACATTGTGGTTTTGTGAAATATTAATATTTGTCCTTAAAACCATACTACCTTATTTGCATGCACCTCTGTGCATGGTATTCCCTGCTGTGGTGTTAATGCATTTCCTTGTACTGGCTAGAAGCTGTGGTAGTGTTTTGATGTGTCACAACGAATACTTTGGCTCATTACGATGAGGATAACCTTATGGTTATTATCTAGCTTTTCTCCTATTTAATTGATGCTTTGAAGTAGCACATGAAAGTAATTCTGTGCTGTCTTGTGTGTGAGAGAGAAAGAAAGAGAGAGAGAGAGAGAGTGAGAGTGTTCCATAGTGCTTGAATTCATTCTGTGTTCATCTCCACTTTCAGCAGTCCTCAATCTTCACTGCAGACAAAACACAGTGATTACAGCTGTGGGTCTGCAGCCCTAGGGCTTCTCTCTACAACAGGCCATACAGCTGATCTACTGCCAAGTCAGAGCAGTGTGTGACTCTGATTTCATATGTGTTTTTTGTGTGAAAGACAGAGAGACAGAGGGATTACAAGAATGTATGCCGGGCCATCTGACCATGTTTCTTCTCAGTAATCAATCCCCTGTTCATATTATGGCTAATCATTTAGTAATTGTCAGTTACAGGACAGTAAACAACCAGGAATTTGCTTAGTTAAGTAAGAGACACACCACTCAATACAGTAGCCACACACATCCTAATTTTAAAAAGTATCTTATTATACTTTCCTAATCCTATCATCAATATGCGTAACTGAATGATTCTTCCAAGCCTACAAGTCCTATTCAATAGTCCTTAATCTAATTAAAATCAGTATCACTGGAATATAGCTTTTCTCTAATCCCAAACATTGATCCTGCTCTGTGAACCATCACTACTCAGAAAAATGACATGAATGCTTGCCCCAGTTTTCTACTTACTGAACTTATTGAATCCTCACTTCAGATACCTGCCACGACTTCTTTCACATGATTTCAGGCCACGTGCACACAAGAAGAAGAGTGGCTGCTTAGCAAGGGTGTACTCTCAAGTCAAACTTAGCTGTGTGAACCTGCCCACCAGTTTCCCTAACAGAAAAAGAGATGCTTGATACCTTTGCACAGAGGCTGTCTGGTGTCTTCCCTGGGAACATGGTTGAAGTTCATTGGAGAGTGCAATTATTTTGCTCAGTTAATGATGAAAAGAATTATTTATCAGTTTATTCAGAGAAGTGTGGCAGATGTTAAGAATGCTGCTATTGTTTAGATACCGTATGTAAGGGACAAAGAGCAAACAGCCGTTCAATAGGGAAGTTATCCCCTGTCATTGCCAGCCATGCCTCCTCCTGTCTGGTTGAGACTGGTGAGGTGATCTATTGGTTCTCATTGTTTAGAGGTCATTGTCATGAAGTTGGGCTGGCTGGGCTTGAGCTGCAGGTTAAAATAAAAACATCTTTTCTTTAGATTTTTTCTATATACTTTGGTTATTTTATGCACACACAGTACTTTACCTAGAAATTATATTTATATACAGCAAATGTTCTACTGCAAATAGTTCTTAAAATATATGTAATGCGTTTTCTATTAACATAATCAGTAAATGTTATTAAACCATGATACTGAATGTGTTAGTAAATGTTAACTGACAACGTACTTCATTTGTTTTCCTCTGAAATATCCAATCAGACAGAACAGCATCTATTTATAACGACACAAAACACAAAATGATTATCAACATTTGAACAAAACCTTGATTTTTCAGCATGATCGTAATCATTTTAACACACCCGTAGTGATCCAAACTGTTTTTGACTGTATGGATGAGTGTCCTTCATATATGAGATGCAAGTCATGTTCAGGTCCTTTTTTAAACCAAGCAAAACTGCCAAGGTGCAAGTGGTTAAATTTGCTGGTTGCACATTCTTTAAAGCCCACCTTTGAATTTAATCTGTTGATACTATTGCTTAGTTCTAACCACCTTCTTTGATACTTTGACTCAGAGAGTCTGGGGATATTCTTTGATGTTGCCTACAGCGGTAGCATTGATATTCAGGAGGCAAGTGATTTGGGGGTGTGAGTGTCTTCTTCATTATATTTGTTTGCGTTGTATTGTAGAAAGAAAAAAGGTTAGAGGCTTTCATTGTTACAAATTAGTAAAAGGCAGTTTATGTATAATTTATGGGCTCAACCAGAAAATAAATGATACATTACATGCATAGGCAGTACTAACACAAATGGCCTTCACTTCTATCAAAATGACGCTAAAATGACTGAGGGCTATGTCCACTGCTAGTGAAAGTGATTGGCATCAATTTACAAATTGTGTGTGAGACTTGGTAATGCTGCTCATTTGCATGATGCCAATGGAGCATAATAAAAACACCCACACAAAAGGGGGAGCATATTCTAACATTTTAGACCAGCTCTTCCAGTTGCAATGGGAGTTCAGTGTGTAACATTAGAAATTGCTTTAGCTTTACATTAGTTTCCTCTGAGAAGCTACAAATACTTCATTTTCAGATTTCACATCCATGATAAAAGGATTATGTTGAAATATTTTTTGCATCTTAGAATGATTAAACAAAATCGCAGCCACTGTACTCTTCAAATTGTTAACTTACCTTTGTTGTTAGCATTACCTTTGTCTGTATACGACTCAAAAGATATCATTAATGTTGCCAAAAGCATTTTTTCTGCTGCTGTATTTGACAATACCAACCTAATTTCAGCTTGCCTTTTCCTTTTAGGCTTTTGAGATTTTATCTTATCAGACCCCAGCATGAATTATCTGTGTGTGGAGCTTCCTTGCTCTAACCTTTTAACTCCCTGGGAGGCAGGGGGTACCAGACATTCCTAAAGGGAGATCCACTATATTTTCAATCACCTAAAATATGGAGCAAAGTAGCTGAGGAGGTGTAATGTATATACTTAAAAACTATAAAATCAAACCTCACCTTGAGGGGTTATAAATTTGACCATCCAGTTTTCTCCCTTTCAACAGTGTTGTGCTGCAGAGTCAACTCACTGGCTGAGAGCGCTGGACTGTGCATGTGTTTTCGTAACTGCCCTGCCTGGTACTAAAAGGCTCTATGGTGACCAACTGACTTGAACTCAGATGGATAAAATAACAAACAGTTTAACTCATCAGTGTCAAGTTAAGATGAAAAAGATATACAAATGCCATTGAGGAGAAGAAGTGGGGAAAACAGGGCCATCCTTTTTTTATACTCCATTTTGGATAGCTGCATGGGAATGCAACACTTTTTTTGGTGACAGCTGCAGTCCCATGCCACCCTCCGTGGCTTTAGCGCTGCACAAGCTGGTTGATAAAAGGTGGGAAAACAACATACAGCCGGGAGCCAATGGCCACTGCATCTGAAATTAAGGTAACCCTAGTTCTATAAGCACAGGCAGAGCCCTCTACCTCCTACACACACACTTGTCCACTGAAAATTTATTGTGCACATAGCCGACCAATAGGACATTGCTAACGATACATGCGTGACATATAAATAGCATTGTCCCTACTGCCTCATCATCCAACCGCCTATTGAGCAGACGGTGTCTGAGCGGCAGGGCTCATTGGTAGAGGGCTCCTCTTGTGCTTATAGAACTTGGGTTACCATATCATAACCTACTTTCTATCTCACACAGGCTCTGTCCTCTACTGGACTCTATGGGGTACTGTAGGTGGAGCCAGATGACTGTCCACCCTAGCCGTGACAAGCCAAAGTCTACCACGCCAACCCAATCTGCCACAGGCCAGCCAAAGCCCGACCACCACATCACCTTAGTGACAGAATTGAGGGCCACACCTGAGAAGGTCACTGGACCGACAGGGACTTGGCCTGAACATTAACACCTTGACTACCCTGACTTCTCACTGGAACGTCAGGAACCGCCGGTGTATATTTATGCTCTATACCAGTAGTCACCGGATCCTCACTTTACAGATCCTAAGTCGCACTTTGCGAGCAGGATCCCGAGAAGAACGCGGTCATATCCAAGAGATAGAAACGCACACATGGGAATGGTAAGGGCCAATATGCAATTGTGCAGATCTCTTTGAAACACACCCTCCTGAAAAGGGTCGTAGATACTTACCGCTTCAAGTGGAATGTGCATGCACCGCTGAGGGTGGGTCTGTTTCCACCCGTAGTAGACTGCTGCATTGTACCATTTCCATGGTTGGTGGTGGGGAATTAGCACTTCTAAGAATGTAATGTGTTTTAATAAACAGTTTAACATTCACAAACACCACAGTGTACACAAGGAGCACATGTTTCGGCTGGCGGGGGCTTGGATTCGTCCGGGCAGGTGAATTGTTGGGACATGGGTCCCATCGCCCTGGTGCAAACATGAATTTCTGGAAGTGGTGTGGAGCTGGTGAATTCAGCGAGGAGTTTGTCGTATGCTGAAGAAAATAGGATGCTGAGGCAGTAGGGACACTGATATTTATACGTCACGCATTTATCTGTAGTGATGTCCTTTTGGTCAGCTACATGCACAATATGCACGCGCTTCAGTGGGCAAGCACGTGCATGTGATTGTAGGAGGTTGTACCTATATAGTCCAGTAGAAGGCGGAGCCTGTGTGAGGTAGAACAGGCAATCACACATTTTCAGAAATCACATATCCAAAATCCCTGAGTGGTCTCCTCACACTTTACCATTTGCTTATTAGCTCCAAATTGGCGGGTGTGATCTCAATGCAGGAGAGATACAATAAAAAAATATAAAGGTGTGTGTACAAACAGTGAGCGCACTTGAGTACAAGAGCCAAGTGGTGCCTTGTTAAGCCTCCCACATTTTCAAGTCCTTTCTCTCCCTTATATCAAGGTAGCAAATCATAAATTTTGGTTGTAAAATGTGTCAGCAGGGCTTATATTGTGATGCCCTCTGTAATAACTTTTCAGCATGCCGAGGTTGTTTATGTATAATAGGATTGTGTGCCTGTGAGTTTGCACGTGTGTGTATGCGCGTGTGCAGAGTAAAACAGTGATTGGAAGCATTTTTGATAGGAAAAACCACAGCAGTGCGACACTGAGACATGACAGAGAAATGAGTGAGAGACAGTTACAGATAAGGGGAGCTAGACCACCGTGACATACCTGTTGGTATCCTGTACCAATATGCAGCTTCTGCTTAAAAAAATAGGCAGACTGGGACAGACAGAAAACAGAAAGTAAATCACAGATTCAACCTTCTGGATTTCCTCCTCACTCTCTCTCTGATTTCCTGGTTTACAATGTTGAACTCCTTTACTTGTTGCAGCATGGCTGGGTGGAATGCCTCAGGCCTTCCTTCCTGATACTGACCCCTTCAGCCGGTACTTGTGTTTGTGCCCCTTTCAGTTTCACCATAATGGAGCGCTATTTCTGAAATCCTTCTAGCATAATGTACATCAAACATGCGAGTGTTGGATTTATGCAACAGTTGTTTTTAATATTCCTAAGCATTTTAATGAATGCAGCAAAGTTGCAAACTTGTGTTCATATCTACTCACTTACATTTTTAAAAATATTTTTTACGCAAATACAACTCAGTGAATACAACTTCAGTTTGCTCTTGCAGCCTCTCAGATGCTTGTCTTGTGCATTATAAATGGCAAATTTACATGCTCTCACTTTTGTATGGATGTAGATGTCAGTTTGTATTGAGTTCGAGTTGGAAATATTTAGCTTGCTGGTGTTAGAAAGCCTGACTGCTGAATGCAGCTGTGCCTTAATGTGATTACCAGTTCCTGAGCCATGTGGGGACTGGTGTTGCTGTCAGCTTAATTTACTCACAAACACATTGTCACAGACATATGTACTCAGGCACCCATACAGCATGAGTATGCACATACAAAAGCATATACACTGTACAGTATACATGCACAAGCTTCAAGTCTGGCAGCCATGAGTCAAGGCAATTCGTCTTGCTCAGTGAGTCACAAAACTCACCGAGGTCACATTTAAGGTGTGTGAGCCATCAGAGTCACATGCACATATATGCATACAGTGAATTAGGGAACAGACTCATGCACATACAGTATTAATGAACACAAAGGCACACGTCAACTGTAGTGCCATCATCATCTTCATCACGCTATATGGTACTCTCTTATGTTCACTACATATAGTACTATTTTCCTCTCATACTATCTTTTTTATTCACACAAAAACACATGCACTCTGACCTGTGAAAGGCCTTCCTCTCATAACTGTCATGCCTTCACATCATTATATATCTATTTGGCAGGTAGGATTGCCACAGGTGAAATAAAGTCGGCCGAATGAGCTGAATAAGGGCACTGTAAATGCTGTGTTGTCACACATCTGCCCAGCTGAAGAGTTTTTGAGGAGGACTCATTGTCTTGGCTGCTCAACTCAATGGGTGCTGTTCTGTAGCTAACTGCTATATATAATTTATTGTATAATCCATACACTATTAATGGTTTACCAACCAGTCAGGCTCTCAGTACATAATTCACCTACTGTGTATGAAGTTTCTGTATTGCACAGGATGTCTTATAAACTCTGGGTTGTAGTACATGCAGTGCAGTTAGCTGCAACTAACAGTTATTTTAATTAACAATCTGCTATTTTGATTTCTTGATAAATCAATTAATTGTTCAGTCTACAATATCTAAAGAATTATTATTAATTCGGTTTGGAGCTATAACAGAATAAATTTTGCTTTTGGGCTGTTGCTGTTGTGGCTATGTAACCTACTGTATGTCCTCAAATTTAGAACTTTATTCTTTTAAGCACTATATTCCTTTATTCCACGGTTGTGCAAATGGAGTCCGCAACATTCAGTGTTTTATGAATTTTATCATCTTGTATTTATGTCTGTTTTTTATCTACATCTTGCACCAACACTAATTGCCCTACGTGGACAAATAAAGTTTACGTAAAGTATACGAGACTAAGACAACCTCAAACTAACAAACTAGAAACTAACAAAAAAAGGCCCAACTAATTAATCTGTTATCATAATTCCAACAGTATGTTTCCTACATTCATGCAAAGATAGCACTACCATAAATTGAAGTTGTTGTAAAGATTGTAGTGTATTTTGTTTTGTTTTATTGTCTGACAAAATGTCATGATCTGGGACCTACCTGGACTCACATATCACTTCACACACTGACTGAGAGCACCAAATGATCTGGATAGAATATACTTTTTCTTCAAGGTCTGTCCTTGATCTACAGCCTCTAAAAAATGGTGGGTAATAGATCGCCATGATGATGGGTCCATTATGTCCACTCACCATTACTTGTTTGTTGTCAGAGATTGTTGTTGTGGCCGAGTTTACCAAAAGCAGGGAGTCCTGTCAGTCTAAAGTATTTTTTGCCATACAAATAGGCTCCCTAGAGAAGTTATAGTAGAGGTCAGGGAACTGTTTTCAAACTTGAAGAGCATAAATTGGGAAACAACAATTTAAACTCAAACTGTTATGCAATTTGTGGTAATGCGAAGGGTATTGGAGTTTAATGCAGTCTTCTTGCTCTGTCATCCTACTCTATAGTTTTTAGGAGTATATTAGGTCCATTAGGTTTGCTGGTGTAAGGTGTTTTTTGTGCTGGTGTAAAATACAGTGTATTGTAGTACTACAAGAGTGTGACGTGCCCTTCTCCTACGCAGAAAAATTATTAGCATTTACTTTTCAGATTGAACTCATCACCTCACCCCCCTGCTTTACCAGTATTAATGAGTCTCATTAATGGAAGAGTTGGAAAATAGTCTACTTCTCCCTCTCTCTCCTGTGGACTCACATTGTCTGTCTCTTTTTAAACCCCTTTAACAATAAATCACATCATTCTTGCTCAGTTATATAATTGTGACATCTCATTCTTCCTCTGCCTGCAAAGCTTTAGTTTCTGGCTGTTTTTCTTCTTTTTCTCTCTTCTTGTCTTATTTTTACATATGTGCACAATCTAACTTTTACTGTCTCCTCTCTCCGTGGGCCCAGTATTTCATTAACCAACTCAAACACTGACATATTAATAATCAGTGAGTGAATATGTGACTAAATGTGACTTATTAGATATTAAAAGATTAATTCACTTGCCAAGTAATCAATCAATTTCTGATATGCTTATTCATTGATTGACTTTTAAAAGAACATTGACAAAACATTTTGCTCTACAATTATGTGTTTCGTATTTCTTTGTTTATTTTGTATTTTTGCATTTGTATTAAAAAGGCAAATGCTAAGTTATTGCACATTGTGGCACAATAAAAACCGGATCCAATCCTTTCTGTGACTAACTGATATGCCATCCTTTTTGTCTGCATTGTAATTTGTATACTGCACAACACTATGAGGTGTGATTTTATAGTCTGGGAGCATATGCATTTTTTGCACAGAAAACCTCCGCGTGTCATCTTTTGAGGAAGAATGTTAACGATGACAGCAGGTGCCTTTGCCATACCAAAACAAAGAAGTCAACACAGGTGACTGTGAGGACACTGTAATGAATAATGTATCATTTCAAGAAAGTGTTCCACCATTTCAAATTATTGCTTGAATGTAATTGAGAAGTAATTGCAATATCTATGACATTTTGTATTTAGCTGAAGATTTATTTTTGGGAATAAGTTGAGTGTTGGTTCTATGCACATGCATGTAACAAAACAGATGGAGGGAAAGCAGATTGATATATGGGGATGTGAAAAAGACCTAGAAGACTATAAAATTATCTAATGGACTTTGGGACTGTGAAAGGGACTGTAAAAGCAAGATTGGTCCGCCACAGTAATTGAAATTTGTTGTACCGACATGCTGGAGTTTAGCCACAGTGTTCTGAAAGCTGATGTTTTTACGGGACTCTGCTTTGAAGGTTCTGAAGGAGATAAAAGCAAGATCAAGACAAATGAAAATGGACTAAAAAAGGAAGAAAAATATTAAAAAGGAAGAAAAGCTGTGAAAGAGAAAAGACCCAGGACCAGATTTCCAAAGACTTTTACGCCTTGTTTTAGAGGGATTCTTGTGTGTGTGTTATTTTTCAAACCTGTGGCCCAGACTGGAACTACAATTCACCTGTCATCTGGATCACAGTGGGAGTGTCTGTCAACACATATTTTGTGTGATTTGGTATGTGGGTATGTATATGTATTTCAGGAAGGATAAATCAAATGACATTATGTGAGTGTTGACTGTGTTGACTTTATATTCCTCTGGAATTTTTAAGCTTTATACCGTTTCTAGGTGTCACATTTGCAAATGGTCAATGGCCTATTAAAGAAAAGTTTGGATGGCAATAAGAAATGTAACTTGTAGCCAGCTTTCTGTTCAGATCTCAATGGCAGCACACAAAAGGTGGACACATTACAAAGGGAGCTGCATTAAACTTGTTAAAAAACAAACAAAATAACAACAGCTTCAGAGACAGAAAAGGAGAGCAATACATGAAAGCAATATCTGACCATTTTATAATATCAAACAAAGAGGGTACAGAGACTTGTGATTGTGTAGTTATTAAACTTGAAATTGGTTTTGATGTTCAGTGAGCGGCTAATGCACTGTGGCAATTGCTCTCTCTTGATACTTCATTTACATTTTGTTGGCTTTTCTTTTGTACATTGTTTTTTTTGTCAGCCCATCTCTTTTTCATTACCTAAGAAGTTCATGTATTTATTGAAGCTGCACTGATTTTACAAACCTTTTATAGATCAAGATTATTTTTTTGCCTTGAAATTGAAGCCTTAGTAAATGTTTTCAAATGTCTTACTTCATTAATGAGTAATTCTATTTCAGCATCACTACAATATGATCACTCCTGGAAAGCAGCTAGAAGGCAGTCTTAATCTCTGATTGTGTAATTAAATCATGCCTTCGTAAATCAGATGCTAATCTGGCGCAGGTTGCAAGTACAAATTAAATGGACGGCTAATTTGTGCTGTGTAAGTCTGGTCGAGAGCATAAATTGCACATGACCTGTGTGCATCTACTTTGTTTATATTGTAGTAGTGTAATCCTAGTTTGGTGGCAACCTTTTTGTTTTTCCAAAAGTAAGTAACTTATGTTCTTTTCCAAAAAAGAAAATGTAATGCATACATTTATTTCATCCCAGCGAAACTACAGGGATCAATACAATACACCCTTGCCTTATCTCTTCACTACTGGTTTAGTAAAGAGATTAAAACATAAAACACGTCATGTTGAAAGCTGTGTCATGAGACTATTGCAATTGACATTTTTCACACGCTCTCATGCCACACACATCATTTATCTCACACAGTGAAAAACAAATGTATAAAGGCCCTTTCAGATAGGAAGTGTTTTGAGCTGTAAGCTCGCCAAGCGGTGCAGTGTGCTTTGCGTTGCTTGGTGCCCGAGCGTTTCACAAGCCATTGAAAATATTGAGTTTCATAGCGCAACATTGCTGTTGTCGCGGTGCGTCTGAAAGGCCCTTAAGTGATGAGGTTGACTTGCCGAGCGAATCAACTCCGCCCAGCTGATGCTAAACTGGTACACCGTAATAGTAATTAAGTGAACCCGCTCTGGCACTGTGAGTCCAGACAGTTTTGACGAGTGCCAATTTAGCTGGTAGAGTTTTGCAATATAACATCTAAAGGCGCAACCTTCCTTTGTTTGAGACTGTGAGCTGCACTTTATTGGAGGTACTGAAGTTAGCAATTGTGTGGATTTGTGGTGAGATTTCTGACTGATCACTAGTGTTTTCAGTTAGTTTCGTTTTTACACCTCATCAGTCATCCTATGCAGTCCTAAATGGGTTTCTGTGTCTTCCCGATGGGCTAAAGGGGAGCCAGAGGAGGAATAACCAGCACCTCGACATTTTACTCTTTGGCATACCGGGACATTTTCTTGCATACAGGGACTTCTCCCAAGCTACCGGTACTCTTCTCTGCCCACTCAATTTCAGGTTATCTGGCGCTACATGACACTCACCTGTTCCAGTTCTCGCCTGCCTGCTAAACTGTGTCGGCGGGCAGAGAGTTACATTCAGCAAGCAACCGTGTGCTGAATGTAACTCTTCAATGTCTCTTTTTGTGAACTGACCAATTACAGCCTAGTTTGGGCGGGACATTTAAAAATATTGACGGATAGGTGTCATTTACACTGAGGATGCTGGGGACATGTCAGAATCAGAACAAGTACGTTTGGGGGGGGGGGTGCATGCGTGCTGACTCAGCAGGGATATGACAAAAGTTGATCTACGGGAGAAACTGAAAGAATAAGAAAAATTTACTACAGATTGCCTCACAGCTCCACTGCATTATATTCTGTAATAGTTGTAAATTTTGATTTTTCACCTGCCACCTGGATTGTGTGTCTCCCTTTACATAGATAAAAACATTTACATCGAATGCAGGAAATTAGCTGTTTAATGCTCATTTTCATATTATTCAGCATTGAAGAATTGTTAAAAATGTGTTAAAATCGCATATCATCTCATCTCATCTCAATCTCGTGAACCTGACATCATGTCTCATCTCGTGAGCTGAGTGTCTCGTCACACCCCTAATCTCAAACACTGAAAACAACCTAGGTGCCACTAACTTTTTTTTTTTTTTTTTACTGTTTTTGTATTCCTTTCTCATTTGTGAAGAATTTTGTTACATCAACTATTTAAAGATTCTTTGTGAAGCCTTTTCTTTTCACCCCGTTGTTTTTATTTGACATATTAAAGCACTTTAAGAGTAATTTATTAGTGCAATACAAAGATTATTATCTTAGATAATTGCCATCTCTGCTGTGCTGTTTCATTTAACAGAATTAAACACCTTAACTTACATTAAGACCAAAACTATTAGTACTAGTGAATATGGAAACTGATTTTTTTTTTTTGCATCCTGTTTCTGTTTGTCTAGCTCTGTAAAATCAATACTGAAGAGACTATTTATTTACTTTAATAAAGGGACATCAGAATCATATTTTTAAAGTAAAATTAAAAAGCACTTACAAAAGTGGACAGATAGTCCATGAATTTAATAAATCTAGCATTCTATGAAATATAGAGAGCTGTTATTTTCAAATAGCTTTACAATATACTCTGGATTTCAAGGTACGCAAACTGATTTTCAAAAACAGCACTTCTGTGAGAACATATAGACAAAATAATGTGTTACCATATTTCAATAAATGAAACCAACATTCTTCATGGGATGTTAAAAGTAACACCTGTCTCCTCTGTTTCTGTCTCTTCCTCAGTCTGTCTCCATTTGCCACCTCTCTGTGCATGCTCTTAACACGATGCATAAATTCAGAACCAATTTTACACCACATTGCCTTGGCTTCACTCTGCAAATACCGCCAGACTCTCACGCTTAAAATCCAACTCGACTCTCAACCTGTTTAAGTGCACCAGACCAAAAGAATGACTACAGCTTTCCATACGCACTTTTTACACACATTTAAAAGAACTTTTAATCATGTCTGAAATCTTTATGGTGCAGGCAAATTTTCATGAGTTATGACATAATGTTTATGAAGTGAGTAAAAGAGGGATTTTCACCTGCATTGCTCAGCATTTGCCCAGAAATTATGACTATGTCCAGTGAACATGAAAGAGAAAATATGTTGCTGTATCGTTGGCAATAAACTTCTATTAATAAGGAAGGTATGAGGTTCAGAAAAGAACAGAATTTAAGTTGAATAAAAACAGGCTGAAGGTGCGTCCCTCATGTACTCTCTCAGAATCCCTTTATCTTCCTGTATTTAAAGAATGTTCTTACCTACAAGATAAAAACAACTTTTTTCTTTATTCATTCATTTGCCTCAGTGTTAGTGTACCAGATTAGAAACATTTATAATCTCTTCAAGGTTAGGGTTAGGGTTGCCCAGTCTTTGTAATTTCTCCCCTCTAATGAGTGCCATTTGTGACTAGTTAGTCTTGAAAGTATTTTTCTTTCCTTTTTTAGGAACTGCTATAAAAATTAGCCCTGGTCTTATATTTATGAAATTTATAAGAATTACAATTGAGAATGCTCTAATGATACAACTTAGGAAGTCAAAAGATCTTTTCTGAGTGAGAGGAACAGGACATTTAGCAAGAGATGTGGGGTCAGGTTATGCTATCTCAGAGCTGATTGAAATGCTGTGTTGTCCAACCATGTGATGCCATTTAAATATGGGTATAACAGTGCACATTCTCAAAGGCTTTCATGTTCACATGAAAAGTAAGACAACTATGTGTGTAAAGAATGAAAAAAGAGAGCTTGACACAGCTGGCCAATCACAGCGTGAAGTAGGTGTGAATGTTGGCTCATAAGTTTCACTTATAGAAATGTTTGGACACTGGAATTGTAAAAAAACAAAAAAACAAAAAAAACAAAACAAACTTCATTCAAGTAATGATGAAATGAATGGAAATGATACTCAATGGAAAAAAGGAAACCAAACAGGAAAGAAATCCTGCTTCTGGTAGAAGAGGTACGTTCAAGAAAACATTAAGAGGAGAATTGAGTAGCCTACCCCATTGACATGCGCAAACAGTGCAGATGTGCATAAAGTGATTACAAACAAAAATCAATGTAAGCCTCATTGTTGTTGTTTGTGTCCTTGATAAATACAGAAGATAGGTGTAAAATCCCATCAAATGTTCATATCAAATGCAAAAAATAAGCTTAAAATACCAAATTTCAATTACACAGTCCATGTTGCTTCAGCTAACATGTATTTATCATCACCAACACTTTTTTGTATTCAATCAAAAACATGTTTCTCACCTCTACAGGTTTGCGATTAGGAGTAGAAGTGAAGGATTTTTACTTTCAGTTACAGAGAACATTTTACCTTTAGTAGACATTTGATAAATACAGGCCGAACATATGGGGCTAAACGATTCAGCAGAGTCTCAATTGCACTGCATTTTTATAATTATGTACCATTAAAGACACACTTACAACTTTCAACTGACAGCACTTACAGTAGAAGTGTGACCATGACTTATAATCATCATCAGTGGCTAAAACTTTTGCTTCCTACAGAAGAATACTTTTTTGAGCTAATATCAACTTTCCTCACACATCGAATGGATCATGGTACTGACACATCAACCCTTTTACACATACATACGTTTTCCAACCTTCTTTTCTTTAATTGGCTGTCAACAGGTGAATCAGTTCTTCTCAGATGCTCCGTCATTGCCAAGAGAAAAGCATTGATTTTCTTTCTGTCCATTATCCCTTTTCCACTCTGGGAGATTAGGAAGTGTAATCACTGTGATCCCTGGGATTATACAAGCACAACCATGAGGAAATTAGATGTTATTAGCATAGAGTCATTTCTTTAGGGTGTGACTCAGGCTAAATTACTTTGTTATAATAATGCTGAAAAATTTGTCATGCCATGTACAGTAATAAACATATTTGTCAGAAACTGGTGGACCTTCTTATATCAGGTTTAGAATGCAGTTTGAAGCTTTCCACACATGTCAGGTTGTTTTAGATTACTTATTTATCAATCAGAGGCTTAACACTCTGCAAATCCCTAGCAATTACCACTTTGAGGCAGCCCATGTGCATTTAGCAGGAATGTGTGTTTTTTTAATGTTGCAGTGGCAAGGCTGGACAAACAAAGCCTCTTAACGCTCAGAGGCTCGCTCTTGCTCTCACCCTGACTTAAACGCAGACATGCACACATAGGCACACGTTCACACACCCTGGGGATGTGACCCAATTTGATTAGCAAATTGAGCACCAGAGACTCTGTAAAAATGAACAAATTACCAACAGTGGCCAACAGATCAGGCAAAGAGGGGCAGGAAAGGGTGGAGAGGAGTGGGATATAACCACACTGGGAGGTGTACGGCAACCACATTGAGAAGTATAAAGAAATCATGGTGTTCTTTTATTTTTGTTACAGAATACAGAAATGAATTTGTAAAGTTAGGGTAAATACTCATTCCCCATACCCTAACCATAGCATAATTTTAACCTAAGTTAAGGTTAGTCCTTTGGTAGTCAAAGAAAAGCAAGCTAATAGAATTTTGCCACCCAGCTAAAAAAGCCCAAATCAAAGTTTAATAAAAGAATCAAAGTTTTCAATTAATGTCCAATACACAGGCTAAAATGTGAAGCTACTATCTAGTATAACTGTATTTCAGCAAAACATAAAGCAGAGTATCATCAGCATATCAGTGGAAACGCATGTGTTAATGTATAATGCAACCCAAGGGGGATAATAGGTAAGTAAAAGTACTGTGAAGAACCTACTATTGACCCTGGAGAACACTATAGGAAATGGGGTGAGAGGGAAAGAGATGCTTTCAAATACAACAGAGCATCTTCCAATAGAAAGATAAGAGTGGTAATGGTTGTAATTATGTCCATAAAGACAACGCAATAATACAGGTTAGGGATGAAAATACTGCATTCAACCTTTCACTTCTGTAAGGATTTAATCATCTCCATTAAGGGGTTGCGTTACTACGAACATCTACAGTGTATGTCGGTTCATTTCTGTGATATTTTATATTTATGTTTTGTAATTCAGAGGAAACATTTTAAATTCTAGAAAATTCTACTTATTGATGATACTTGAATGAGATCAATTTGTCATTGTCATTGCCATCTGAAATTAATTCTGTACTTCCCTAAAACTTAAATGCTAACTAATGAGAAACTAAAGTAAATGTTCTGCAGGTGATTTTTTTCTACACAGTGAATTATTATTATTATTATTTGACTTTAATTTTTGACTTTGATCAGAATTTGAATTTGAATTAAATTTAAAATTTGACTCCCTTTTGTCTGTTTGCAGGAGCATTATCACAATGGTCAAGACTAACATGTGTTGTAAAATGTAATGCAAATGTGTGCTGAACACGGTGTTGTTCATAAAGCTCTAAAGATAAGATATTTGTCTGTGTTTTGTATTATGCAGATTAGAAGTACTAATCACCTGAAAAACTTGCTGGTTAAGAGCATAATTACATCCCAAAATACCATAACTGTCGATTGATCGATTCTTCTTGGATGTCTTTCCACTTTTTTCCTCTTATCTTCTCCATGCCAGCAACTGGAGGTGTATTTGGTCCTCAAGGGGAATCAGGGTCAGAGCCTGAAGATGACAGCCAAAAGTTTTACACAGAGCAGCACAGAGGACGGAGGCGCAGTAAAGGTGAGAGGAAATGCAGGTGGACTTCTTTGTATATTGTTATAAATGTTACATTTTAAACACATTAACTTGCACAGGGGGGCCCTCTTATCCACTGCATACTGCTGAGAAGGCAATAAAGTAAAAAGGGAATAAAATACAATATAACATTTTTGAAAACAAATGAATTTCAACCCTACGCTGGCCGAATATAAATGGAAATAATGGGAGAGTAACCTATAGCTGAGTGAAATGATGCTAGACATATCTGGAATTGTCATCATAGCTGGAAGTAGAAGGGAGTCGTGTACATTCCCGGTGGGTTTTAAAGTGCTGTTCCATGGCACAGCTCAATGACACTCAAAGCAGATATATGAGCTGATATAAATGGAGGCTCAGGATGAGCCAAGATGAGTCAAATTACTTCAATGGGAGGCTTGATTTTAACTTCCCTTCCCACATAGTGATATGTGATAGTGAAGACCGTAGGTAGATTTTGCATTTGTGTGTTTGCAAGTGAGTGACCCCAAGAAAATGAAACACAGAGAATTAGTCTCTGTACATGTGCACTTGGATGTCCACATAGTGACCGAAAAATGATTGAAATTGATGTGTTTACCATTATTTCCCATGCCTTAAATTAGATAGGAGGTAGAATAGAGGATGGAAAAGTCATGCTTCACATATTAGTCTTATTATGGTTATTATTACAAATCACTGAGAGGTGGAGATTTTAATGCAAGAACATATCCTGGACTTTGTAGTCAACTGACAATATTTTCTATCAGTGTTGTGGCACATCCGAAAATCAACAAGTGGCAACTTTTTAAAAGATGAATGAAACTGAGTTGACTGTGTTCAGTGTTGAAATTATTGCGTGACTGTAATGCTTGAATTGATGTTGTAAAGGGGATGCGCATAGGTCGATAGATAAAGCAATCCACCAGTAGTTCCTGGCTGGCAAAAAAATCAGTAGCGGCAATGTTTTTTTGGAAGCAGTAATTAGAACGCACAAACCAAAACTTTAACTAGGTTATCCATGGTGGAGATGTTACTGATTTTCAACTAAGTTTATCAAAAAATGCTTTGTTTTTTTTGTCAAAAATGGTACGTGTAGTAGTTAAAGGTGATGACTTGAATGAGAGTTGAAGAAATGCATCTTCTATTTTTGAAAAATATTTATGAGGACTCCAGAGTCCCCAACAAGATAAGCGGTTTGAAAAACAAATGGATAGATGCATTTTTGGACATTGATATTGGGCCTCTCGTGCTTACAGAAATGTTGGTTATCATCTCATAGTTTAAATGCAAACCTTTATGGAATAGGGGATTGTAAGCCTAGGTTTGTGAACACAGGCGGGCCCCCTCAAACTGGATTCATAGACAATTAATTTAGTTCTGAATCACAGAAATACAAACAGATTTATATATGAAGTTAATCACAGAAAATGGTTGATTGATCACAAATAAAAACAAATGAAAGGTAAGATCTCATTTAGATTTTATTAGGAAAGCACATTGGCTCATGACTGATAAAATCCATGGCTGTGATCTGTGTTAAAGTCACAGCATGTGTGCATGCTTTTTATAGAAGAGGGCCAGAGGGAAATAAATAACAGGGGAAAAAAAGAATATGTTTTAACTTAAGCATTTAAGTTTGTTTAGGGTTTCCCTGTGTATTTGTTTGTTGATTTACATTCCCTTTTTCTACGTCTGTTGTTCAGTCTCTGTTTCTGTGTGTATGAGCGCATGGGCTAGGTGTTTGGTTTGTAGCCATAAAGTGTTTGCCATCGTGAGCACACATGCTTTTGTCTACTCAGTAGGCTTTTATAGTAATTGAGGGACCCCTTCACAAGCCCAGTGACAACACCCACGCTCCAAAGAGATTAGCCGCTATGCCACTTTTGCTGTAGACAGCTGTTGTTCCCATTCTTCCACAATAATGTGACATGTGATTCAGTATGGGTAGATTCATTCTCCAAACGCTATCTCCCTGGTTTTGACCTTGAGCCGCATCTCACTACTTCCAAACTTCTGATGGGATTCACTGAACTTTCCTGACACTGTGAATACAGTGAGTTACTGATCAGTGATACTATACTATTACTATACTACTATACTATTTCAATGATGTTGCGGTATTTCAGTTCAATCCATTTGTCCATTTGCCCGTCTGTTTGGGTAAAATCACTCAGAAAACTACACCTGGAAAATGTAAAACATCTGAATATGTGTATGGCTCTCTTTTTCTGAAGTTCCCACAGATCTGCTAACAGAACTCTAACCATCAAACAGAACATTTGTTAAAGCAATGTTATATTTAAGTTTTTATTTTTTGTGTGTGACATTTGGCACTCCTCCCATTTCAGAGTGTAATTCCCCACTATTGTAAATAAGGACGGCCAAGAAACATATTTGTTATCATTGCATTATTTATGATGAAAAACTAGCAAGTTGATAAATTTCCACAGCCAAACTTTAAGCAAGTGTGACAACACAAGTCATAGCAATATTACTTACTAGTCCAACAGAAATAATGCCAGCTTGTAGTCTGTCTTTCAGACTTCTCTTTTTCTCTTCTTTGCTTCCTCCACCAACGTCCTCTTCCGTCTCATCGGCTCTGCAATCAGCTAACTTTATGTCCATAGGGGCTGCTGAGCCCGATTATGTTGCCCGCTCGCCTGGCTCTGGCACGACACTGGTGCCCAGTCTCCAGCAGCAGTGCAATGTTCCTTGAAACTTGTGTGGCAAGCTAGCCAACAAAGCTAGACAGCAAGACGCAAGAGCACATGCAGTAATATGGAATGAATACTGTCCTTGTGAAAATGTTTTGTAGTTGTACATTCAAATGTTTGAATGTGTGGAAAAGTTTTTTACTCGTGAAAATGTTTTGTATCCGAATATCAGAAACACCCAAAGTTCACGGGTACAGATCGATTCTACAGGTACAAAACAAACCTACAGTTACAAGTGCTTTTGTCCCACAACATGTCATTTAACTATCCAAAAAACAGAAAAAAAAACCTGATGTTTTTTTGTTTTCTGTTCATCTATATTTCCGTTTTGGTTTTAAAACGGAAAAACAAAAAAAACTTTTTCAACTAAATAATCAAAGAACGAACAATACATGTATTGCCAACGCTGCATCTGTCTTATATCCTTTCAGCTCTGTTAGGTCACGCCAACGAGTAAAGACCAGTCCGATATTTTCTTTTGTCCGGTCAATCTCTCTTTTTCTTTTTGTTGCTTCCCCCCAAGACGTCTTCTCTGGTCTCGTTGCAGTCTCTGCCATGACATGCATACTGAGAATATAGAGCTAGCTTCTTCCAAAGAACTTTCATTATATGTATTATACTTCAGCTTCTTCATATAGCTTACTTGCTAAAGAGATGTGTTGGTGTGATATGGTGCCATAAAGCATAATGTCATTTGTGATAGTTGTCCTGGCTGGGGTTTCAGTTTTACATAGTGTCATTGACAGATACACCATTCTCCCTATTACAATTCATTGTACCATCAAAATGATTTTATTTTTCAATATATAAATTGTACATGCTGTTACTTTCACATGCATATATTTTGCTACCTCCTTAGTCCAACTGCTGATAACAGGGAAACAACAATAAGCCTACTGTTACTACTGACTTTTGCAACAAACTTGCTCGCTTCCTGGAAACTACTAACACATTTTCTGAAGCCTGCAGATTCTGGGGCATTGTGTCACATTTTCTAGGTTTGGATCAAACACGTACAAAGTTAAAAAAAAGTAAATTTTCAGGACGTTCAACAGGACCAATACATTTTTAACAGTTAATCTATTTAAAACAGTATTTCCAAACTAGTCTTTTCCCTATAACATCCCAGTAGGTCTCCTCTCAACATGCCGGCTTCTCTCCCATGATAAATATCAGTAGACAGAGGTTAAGCGGCTAATTTCATTCCCTATATCCTGGCTTGGAAATTGGAGCCCTGACAGCCAAAGGGCAACCAAAACAACTAATCTATAACCCTGTCAGTGGCAATAAGATCTTATATCATGCCGGAAAATGATTCTGGGCTGTTCTGCAGAAGGTTGGGTATTCTAATTCATCCTTTTACTTGCTCAGGCCAAACTTGAACCTTGGTTAGATTCATAAATCAGTGGAACAATTAACTGTATTTTCAAGGACTGAGGGAGGTTTACATGCTGTACTTTCAACAGTGCACAGTGCTGGATTTAGACAGTTTTAGAGTTTGTGTGAGGTGTCTGCATGAATTGTGTTCCTGTGTGCAAAAGTAGGAAGCTAACATTTCCTGTCAAGGATATTGACATCTTCTTGAGACCCCGATCAAAACAAAAAAAGTGTTCAAACTGTTCACCTTTACCTTTTTCTCTTTCTCTACCTCTAGGCCACCAACACAGTCCTCTAAATAAGGTCACCCTGACGCTGATTACCATCAGCACATGTGTCATTGCCATTGTCTATGCTACGCAAGATTCCTGCCCTCTCACTGTCAAGGTTACCCTCCATGTGCCTGAGCATTTTGTTGCTGATGGTAAGTGGAACACATTCATTAAACCCTAGTAGAAAATTCAACTAATAGAATTTTCAAAAGCAAATGTGTCAGTTTTACTCATACTCACTTGACCCTATGTCTTTCTTCATTGTACTGTTTTGTTTTGGTATCTTATTTTAATTTAAATCTTGGTGAGCTCCAATGTTTCACATGCTTATGTGTCCAATTTGCAGAGATAGATTTGACAGAATAGTCAGTATCCATCATGGTGCCTCCATAATTGGATACAGTTGTCCTTCAAGTAGCATACTGTAGGAATGATTGTTGAGCAGGCACAGGCTATTATTGAGTGGTAAAAAATATTATGTAATTTTCATATTTTTTGTTGTTAGGAGGAACAACTAATGGACCAGGGACAGCTTCGCATGTGTCCTCTGTTTCAATTTACAAATGACTTGCAGTAAAATCTCCACCCCCTCAACTGTGATTTGTAGTTTTCAATTTCACTGCTTTTCAGTGTCAATGCCCCCTCTGCATGATAAAGTACAAAAGACGCACATCCATCCGACAAAAAGTAAATCATGTGCTGGAACCAAAAATGAGCAAAAATCAAGACAATAAAACCCACACAGTGAAAGCTCACGATGAAAAATGTATTTATTATCACCGCAGTCAACTGAATGACATTTTGAGCCATCCAACCGATGAAGAGCAGTGTGCTCAAAACATGATTGTTTTTTTCTTTGTTTGTTTTTCCAGTGGGAGCTTTCAGTTTGCAGACTTTATTGCATGTGACTGCATACAGTACAAGTGGAATACTAACCCATTCTCTGGTTTATTCAGTTGACATGGCACAATGTTCTATTCAACTTATATGATAGTACTCCAAGGTTTATTTCTCTGTTATTCATGCCATATTCAGTAACGAGCTGTCTGTACTCTCCAAAGTCAAAATGTTATCAAAAAAGGACAATAATTAGGCTCGGGCTTTGGCAATATTGTTTTCTGTCTATTTACATGCTAACATAGACACAGTAAACACTATATACAGTGAGGAAAATAAGTATTTGAACACCCTGCTATTTTGCAAGTTCTCCCACTTTGAATCATGGAGGGGTCTGAAATTGTCATCGTAGGTGCATGTCCACTGTGAGAGACATAATCTAAAAAAAAATCCAGAAATC
>JAPMOB010212437.1:0-22553 GCA_029875015.1 Lepomis gibbosus | reverse complement strand
TAGATAGATAGATAGATAGATAGATAGATAGATAGATAGATAGATAGATAGATAGATAGATAGATAGATAGATAGGGTTATCTTATCCTTCGCCCTTGTCAGTTGATATCAGCACCCTGCAGAGGCTCAAAGCAACAGGGAGGCTCACTAATAAATCCTGTCCTTGCGTGAACACCACAGAGGCTCATTTCCTTGATCCCAGGCAATTTCAATCAGATAAAAGAACAGCCAACAAGTGACCTTGGACACATGGAGATAGCGAACAGGCATCCCTGCAGCGACAGACAGAAAGATTAGCTGATGCCCATGATGATGGTCCTGTGACATCAAAAATCAGTCTTTTTATAGCTTACCACTGTAACATCATGTTCCAGTACAGCACAGAGACTGAGTCCATGGTGGCTGACAGTCCTCTCTTCTGCACATTCAGTTTGTGAAAGAGAGAACAAATATAACATCAATGTTTGAGCTTTATCCGAGTTAAAGTAAAGAGAAGTCACACACAATATTGATCTAGGGCCACAACCAAACTGATTTTTTTTCACACATATTCTGTCTTTTCTCTTTTTTCTACAGGCAACAGACCCAGACTCAGGACCTTGGGGTGAAGTGAAGTACTCTATCTACGGATCTGGGGCTGAATTGTGAGTATTAAAATGTAAAGAAAGAGACTCAGCACCTCCTTTAAATTCCTCTCACCCCCATGATACTATTATTCTATCTAGATATCTGGCTTTAACATCTCAACCACAATACCTTTACACCTCCACACTTTCAGTGACCGACATTTATGTATCGATGCTTGAATGGCATTATCTTGCTGTTAAAACAAGATATTTAAAATCTAAATCCTATCAGGGGCAAGAATTCATTTTATATCCTGCACAAGAAAACTAAATCTATTATAGAATGTTCCTTGTTTGGTGATTATGTCAGTGTTGTTGCAGCAATATTAACAGTTGATACCTTGAGTATTTGTAAACAATCAAAAACCTGACCACCCTATTCATAAAGAGAAAATATCTAAGTCACAATACTTCAAGAAAATAGTGAAATAAAACAACTGATCTGATCCTAAATGTTACATTTCAATTTTAGACCACTGTACTACTGTATATGAAGAACGCACCACAGCAAAAACACATCTGTTTGAAAGCTGGACAGAAATATGACAGCAGACTTGTTTTTCATATTAGGACTTAGTTCTGTTTATTGCACCCTAAGCACTGTGTAGTCCCTTAGAGGATTTGCTGGTACTCGATTTTTATTACATATTCCAGTAGAAATCTAACTTCAGAGAAAAAGGCTCAGTGGTCACTGTTCTCTCTTAGTGAGAATAACACACAGCATACCCACAGCTTGCCTTTCCTTTCACATCGGTACAGATACATTCCTAAAAATCACCTGCGTGCCTAACACATCTCAAAACTGAGCATTCAGTACTGTAATTATTTGGAAAATTGTCTGTCTGTCTGCATGCTTTAGAGGACCAAAATACATGGATTTGGAAGCATTTAGAAGAGTAAAGCAAAGACAACATGAACCTGTAATATGCAATGTTTTGAGCTCAATAGCAATGAATTAGAGGAGATATGTGAAGTCACATGGCATGCAGGAGAAGGATTTCCAAAATAAGCAGGGGAGAGAGATTTCTAGTACTTTTATCTTAGTGCATACTTTTTTGGTTAAAACCATTTGAAGTGTGTCACCTCAGATTATTCCAATATGCCTCTTTGAACTTGAAATTTGTAATGAGCAATACTTGGCTACGTTTCTTGGTTCTGCGTCTGAAAAGATATAGCATTTTTTATTTCTGACTTTTTATTCTTGGATGAAGATGACGATCCTGATCTTTGCCTTGTCGCCCTCTGTCTTTGTTAATCCACTAATGGGATTTGAGCAGAAAATAGACTGCTCTCTTTGCACTGTGACAAATTCACTGTAGGTAACTAAACAAGTCAGTGAAACAGTCAGTGAAACAATATAATTCCACTTTTCCCCTTTTGAGTTTGATGTGAGGATCGACATGCTCATGTGTATATGTAAGGTATGGCGCTAGAGCTAAGAGGTGATAATTTAACCTAGCTTAGCACAAAGATGGAATCAGGAGGATGTCCTATGTGATTTTAGGTGGAGTCGGGTGCTGTAACTGTATTAATGAACAGCATTTTATCCATCAGGCTACATATGTGCAGTATGTTCCACAATTAACTCCCCATACAAGTTTTATGTATGTACAGGCAAATCAAACAAAATACATTTTAATCAGGTAAAGAGTAATTTTTGAACTTTGAATAAAACCAGGCAAGATTCTTTCTGCTACCAGTCTTTGTGTGGAGCTAAGCTAAACACCTCCCAGCTGTAGCTCCGTATTTTAGGCATCGTCTCGCTCTGGGAAAAAAACATGCACGTTAACTCCATAATGTTGAACTATTAATTTAAAGGTTTAAGTGCAGTATATTTGAAATGTGACTGGGAGTCTTTGTAAACCTTTCAAACCCAGTCACAAACGTACCCTTTACACATTCCAGGAGTATTATAATCGTTTTTAATATAAGCTTGAAAAAGCTTTCTACACCTAATTGTCTCTTTTAAAGTTCCTAACATGTCCTCATACCTAAACCACAAAATTGTTTGATTTTCATTAGTCCCAAAACAACATATATGACCGTCCTTCAAAATGACATGTATGAGTGTTGGCACGGGTTGGTTGGCAAGCACCCCTTCAGTAACAGGCATACCAGACACTACGTCACATGACGTTTAACATTTGGTAAACGTTTTGACAGTTTGGCTAGGTTCAGGCAACAAGGCAAAACCACTTGTTTAGGTTTAGGAAAAGATCATGGTTTGGGTAAAAATAAGTATTTTACGTAACTCAGGTGACATTATTAATGTAAGTCATGTGGCATAAGTCCTTTAAGTCCCATAAGACCTCCTTTTACATGGGACTAGAACTTCAGTCTCCTGAGTGAGGATCCGAAGTTCACTACACACAAAAAATATAGCATACATTCTCACTAAGCCTACCTTAAGAACAAAATAAAGGTTTACACACAGAAATCATAAAACATTCAAGAAATCGACCAAATCATATTACCATTTACAGGTTCTTGATCCAGTCTGCATCTGGCATCATCTACACCCAGCCATGGGCAAGCCTGGATGCGGAGGTGAGGTCCAAGTATAACTTCTATGTGAAGGCAGAGGATGCAGAGGGGAAGTACAGCCTCGCTGAGGTCTTTGTGACTGTGTTGGACCTGAATGACCACCCACCTGCATTCAGTGAAAACTTCCTCGAGACAACTATGGTGATTGGAGCACCAGTGAAAGTAGAGGTATTTGCTCTTTTCGTGATGTACAATGTCAGTCAAACTTCGGAATAACATAAGTTCTATTGCTTTTTTTAATAAATGCATTTACTTCTACACAGGCGGTGGACAATGATGCAGAAGTACCCAATAATGTTATTGAGTATGCCATCATGAAAGCTGAGCCAGACAACAACATCTTTGACATTAACGCTGACACAGGGGAGATCATGCTCAAGTCCTACATCAAGTCAATGGCCATCATTCAGAACATCACCAAGCAGAGGGACTGCTCCTGGTCACTCGTAGTTCAGGCCCGGGACCGAGGCCAGCCTTCCTTCAGCACCACCGCAGTCATCAAGATCGACATCACTGAAGCAGTAAGTTAAAAACAAAGTATATGAATAGCAATATGTCAGTTAAAGGTGGGGTCAGAGATTCTAATCCAACACACATCTTTTTGCCAAATTCAGCAAATATCTCCTCAAGGTCAGTTAGCTGCGTGTGCACTGAAAAAAAAATCTGATATTTGTACTCAGCCCTGGCTCTGTATGTGGGAGTTGTGGCCTGCACCCCGCCACACAACACTATTTCAGCCATAATTTGTGTGTCAGGTAACATTAAATCACCTGCCCTCGGACATTCAGCTTAATTTTAAGATTGCCAAGACATGTTGTTGTTGTGATGTTAGCTATAGTAGCAGCAGAGTGGTCAGTATCACTGTCTGGAGCAGGTGTGCTGGCTCTGGGACGGCCTCATCCTCTCTAACCCACAACTTAGCTAACGTGAGTTACATTACTTGCTGTGTCGTCTTTCGCTCTATATTTTAGTACTTGTCATGGCGTTTGATTTCTCCAGAATCACTTACCTCACCTCTAAACCTATGGGGCTCATATCTATCTATGGTAGGATTTGATGAGTTCTACAGATTTTTATACATTTTAAATACATCAGGGGTTAATTGTGTTAGCAACAAAAATAAGATCATGATTTCATATATTATACTACTCACATGTCATTCTAGTTGTAGCTATCGGTTCTAAGTGTTTAGTGGAAAATTGTAGCAATTATGCTTTTTTATATAACAGAGCTTGGTGTAATTTATTGGCACCACCAAATTTCAATTGAACTGTATTTTAGAAATCAATAATATTCAATAGAAATTTACATCTTATATTTTATACAAAAATGTACTGTAGCCTAGACCATAAAGAGGGAACCTGTTCTGCTATGGATCTAGCGACTGCTCATTCTCTCTATATTCACAGTGGGTAATTAACAATGATTTGTTATGCAAGCCCTGAATCTAATTTACATTTACCACTGCAAATAACAAGTGGTCTACTTAACTGTTTAATCATTATCCACTATCATTTTTTTATTTAGATTAAGTGTTGAAACATCTATAAATGTGTATGTGGAGGTGCATCTTCTCTGCAGAATAACCCCTGTCAGTTGTTTGCTTAGGTAGCAATTAAAAAATTGTAGTCATAAAAAAATCTCACACAAATGCAATTGTCATGTTTTCAGGTCAAATCCAGATTTTTCTCTTACTTCTTGGGCCTAAGGAAACGTCCAGGGGCTGTGTTTGGGATTTGTTTGACCATTGTCATCTTCGCCATTTCACTGACAATCTTCATTTCAACTCTTATATACTGGAACTCTGTGAAAAAGTCCCGTGTCAAAGCTCAGGGCAAGATCAGAAAGATTGTAAGGAGGCCTCTGCCATAAATGAAGCCTGCCTTGAGATCATCAGCAGAATTGTTGTTTTTCCTCTGGTAGCACCAAGTATTTGTAGCAATTCGTTTTAAAAGGATTTGATCGTAGAACAAGCATGTGTCTGTAAAAGAGTACAGGAGCACAATATAAACTATCCTTTCAACATGTTCCCATGTTTTTTGTCATGTTTTGATTTAGTATGTACATTATGACACCGCCACAAAAACAAACTATATATATATATATATGAATTCTCAGATGCTGGATGGTCTCAGCTATTGGTTTCCTAGTCAACCTCTCTGATCTTGTCTTGACAAACTATAAAACAGATGAATATAGAACAATGAATTAAAGTCTAATCATCATTTGTAGTATGTTTCATTTGCAAGACATCCACCAGGAAACAAACAAATGTTTTGTTTTTATACAAACAGTATTATGGCAGTACATTTGCAGTCATTTATGTCTGGATTTTACACCGTTTTGTATTTTGCACCTCAGATGATATTTTTGGCCAAATAATGAATACATGCAGTACTACAATATATTTACGGGACAATATTATATAAGTTACTCATTGTGTGACAGACTATGACTTCAGTCCCATGGATGTGAATTTTCCCTGTGCTCTTTTACAGACCCAACTCAGTGGGGGGCCTTTGGGATCATTTTTGATGCAGAATAGAAACAAGCCTTTGCAAATCATAGGCATGCTTGGTGGTGTCATTATTCTCATGGTCATACTGACAGTCATCATCTCCACTGCAACATTCATGCGCAACAAAAAGTCCAACCGGATCCTGCCTAATCGCCGCATAAGAAGGAGGCCACGAAATCAGCGCACCTGGAACTTCAAAAACCCTTTCAAGAAACCAGAAACTCCCGGAGAGAAATTCAAAGTAGAAGAGGAAGAGCGGGAGCCGGAGGTCATCGTGGAGAATGTCAACTACAACAACAATGTCAGCAATGTTGTAAGACTCTGGACACCTCCACCACCTTGCGCCCCATCTCTGCCCCCTCCACCACCACCCTACATGCCAGGGGAGAGGCAGTGGACGGTACCCACCGTCTCAGCGACAGTGGCCCCCAAACCTAAAAAGAAGTCAGTGATGACCAGGCAGGACACTGTGAAAAATGCGTTGGTTTCAGAGCTCAAGATGAAACTGGAGCAGAAGAGGTTGCTGAAACATTAATAGTGCTTGACAAAACAATCTCACCTCAAGGTCCATTTAGTAGCCGCCCTGGAGCTTTCTGGATCTTAATCACCAAATCCAATCAGCCCAGTTGTCATGGAAATGTAGAAGTTCAGATTTCCACTTTCTCACAAATCCACATATCTAGCAAGTGGGCAGACTTCTTTAGAAGATTATGTGGTGTTATCAAAAGCTCCAGAATTGCCGCTAAATAGACCTTAAGGTGAGAGGTTCGGTCGACCGGTGTTTCCAATGCAAAGAACTATGAAACTCAATCTTTCATGTCACTTTGTGTGAGTGTGTGTGTGTGTGTGTGTGTGTGTGTGTGTGTGTGTGTGTGTGTGTGTGTGTGTGTGTGTGTGTGTCAGTTTGTGTGCTAACTGCTTTGTTCCTTGTATATGTCATTTTCATGAGATGGGGGGAAAAATCCATCATGTGTATCATCATTCAGATACATTTTTAATTCACCATTCATTGTTTGTTTCTGCTTCATGTTTCTTTGTCATTTTGTAACAGATAAATCCCACCTTTTGAACCATTTGTTGACACACTTGTGGCTTAAAGTTCCTCAAACCAGATTCCTTGTCGGGAATTAAGTCATTCAGATTTCAACAAGCACGACTGTTTATTTGGGATTCCACCAAGCTCCTTACAAGAGATTTCATGACACTTGAACTGACTAAAGAGATCAGCCTGGGGGAAGTGAACCAAAGTGATCATGTTAGGAGGACCATTAATCCTACTGCGAAGGTGTAAAGCGCTGTTTAGAGCCCTGTCTTGCAGAAGATGTTTATTTTCTGATTTAAAGGACTGCATTTTATTTGTTTACTACTGTATATGTTGGTATATCTGTTTTATTTGATGTCTTTTTTTGTCAAAACACATGTCATGATCTTATTACCAATAAAAGAACATCATTTGTAATTTCAACAGTAGAAGAAGTATTTAGGTCCTTATTCTCAAGTAACAGTAGCAATATCATGCAATGAAAATACTCCATTACAGTAGTACTGCATTGGTGAGGCACAGTAGGTAAGGTATTAGGTAAATGTTAAACTGAAAAGTATAAGTATGAGTTTTAAGTAGCATAAAATTTAAATTCTCATGTATTACTCATGCTAGGTTGCTCAAAGTTGCACTGAAGTACAGTACTTGACTAGATGGAATTGGTTACTTTCCCTCACTGAATTTCAATGTTAGATGAATATACTGTTGGATTAATTGACAACACCAAGTAGAGAAATTTTGGCTTTTGAAAAAGGTTTTAGATTTTTAACCCATTCAGTTGTTTCTGCAGATATTCAGGCTGCCAGTGGGACAGTATGGCCTACCTGGTCATAAGTCCAGAGCATTACACTGTAGCCTTGAAAGCTCTGTGAAACACATTTAGAAAGCTCTGTTTTTCCATTAGGGTAAGGTAAACACCTCCTTAATGAGCTTGAAATATATTCTACTGCCCCCTTCTGGAGACAGAGAAGAAGCTGCTTGACAAAAGCCCTTTGGTCAAAGACATCACTGTTACCAAATCGTCAAACAAAACAATGACTAAAACTCAAGCTTTTATGGCCTTAAGGGAGATTTTGCTGGATCATATTGTTCCTCTCTACTGACAAAGCAAAGGAAAGACGTTGGTTTAACATGTGCTAAGCTTTTGCAACAAATGTAGCAACACTGAACAATTTGCCATGTAGAACAACAGGAATATGCATATTATGAAAGTTAGAATGAGACATATTACACAACAATATTACGTTTGCTGTCATTTTTAGTAAAACCTCACCAGATGTTCAGCAAACATGTAACATATTATCCTAATACAAGCTCTTTTGCTCTCCTCAGCTCCAATATCAATGTGAGCACTACCAATTATGAAGTTACACTCAAGCACTCACTGGGTATTTGTGTAGACATCATGACCAAACATGCACACTATTTCAAAATTACATAAAACATGAAATTTGCAGATTACACCCTCTAATCCAAAAACCAACTTGTTCATCTTTGCGCAATATTGCGTCCTTGGCTACAAACCAAAAGTCCATCTGCCCTGATTTAGTTTGGACAGACAAGATGTGTGTGACTGGCATCAAATTTTCTGCAGCCTCAGGTTGGTTATGATGACGCAGAGTGGACTCTGGGGCTTTTCTTAAATTTTATCTGACAAAATAAAAACTCTTCACATCAGTACAGTCGCAAACTTCTTGAGGAAACCAAACCCAAATTTTAGGTCAAAATTATCACACACATAAAACAACTTTTCAGTGATGCAAGCTGTTAATGCCTTGAAATGAAATGAGGGAATATGAAGAGCAGCCCAAATGATCGTGCATTATGCCATGTAAGAGGCAGCCAGGATTACTGGGTTATTTGATAGAGGATTAGAGAGTTAAAAGTTGCAAAGAGCATTGATGCTTTAGAATGAAAGGAAGCCATGCACACGGTTCATAAACCCAGGTTTATGGAGGTTCTAAAAGGTCAGTTATATATTTGCTCTTCTGAATAAGAAATCTATAACTCCTGATTTTTGAGATCCATGAGATCAGCAGCTGTTAATATAGTGTAGTGTATAAATAATGCACTGCTTTATGAAACATTAGGGTGTGTAAGGGGAAAATAAGATAAGTCCAAATAAAATGTAATTCATGTGTGTTCTGTGCTGAAATTGCTAAAATTAGACTTTTTATTCCATGCGTGTGACTTGTGTCATACATGGCATGAGGGGATATTGGAGAGGATGCCAGTGTTTGGGTATTATGTCAAATGAACAATGCCATTGGCTGAGGCATATCCGATATGCCATCTGTCCGGGCCGATCATGTGTGACGCATGGCTGCTGTGTGTTGGTTTCACAGAAGGGGGAGACGAGGAACTGTGACGTACATGTACAGTGACGAAGAGAGGATTAAACACATGTTAATGAAAATTTACAGTTCATGTATACAAAGCAGACTTTGTCAGATGACTTTAGTCACTTCAGTGGGAACAGAAGACTTTGTATGTGAAAGGAAACTTTCCAGTGTGAGTCCTCACAGGTTTCTGTTGTGAGGTACAATATGCAAGATAAAATATGAAAATGCATTCTGTCCTGTAACCTTCTGTTGACACAGACATGCAGTTGAGGAGTCTTTAAAACCTTTAAAAGCCAGGTTCACATTTTTTCTGGTCTGTCTTAAATCAATAGTCAGAAGCAAATATTTTTGTTTGCTGTACTTGTTCCTCCTCTTCATCCTGGACTGTGAAAAATATATTTCAACGTGTATACGATGTTAATATGAGTTAGTCAAATCAAGTGTCTTCCAAAGTTAGAATCTGCTGTCTTTGCTTGTTGAGATGGAATGAAAGGATTGTGACAAAATAAGGGACTTTTGTACTAAAAACACGGTGGATTGGCAAATTATCCACTTGACTTGACCATCTCACTACTGAAGCCTCATTTTTGCAGAGAACGAGGATTTTCTGTCCCCATCACTTGGGACTGGAAGAAAGTATCTTAATGGCCAGTATGAACTGAAGGAATAATTACAGCAAGCAAAGCCAGTTTCAACTTTCATATGGGCACTGGACAGTTGATTTAAGGCAGACTTCAGAAATTGTGAGCCTATCCTTTCAGTTTATTACTGTCATTTAATAATTTGTAAAAAGTTTCACAATAAAACACACAGTTTATTTAACAAAGCAATTTAATTCCATTCACGTATGTGTTATGTAGTAACCATGTACTAAAACTTAAAGTGAAACTTGTCAGTATTAATGTTGCTTTAAAAAAGCTATGCCAGGGGCAAATGTCACATGTCAATGTTTCATTTTAAATGAAAGTCTCTTACTGAATGTTTTCATATTGTGTTACATGATGTGTCTTCTTGTAATAAAGTAACTAAACATATAAAAGTAACATTAACTTAACTGTTTTAACGTAATTAAACTAAATTTAATTAAAACATTATTTACTGACAGAGTGCACAATCATTTAATTATTTCATGTAATCACCATCTGGTTTAAGAGATTTTCTTGTTCCAGATCCAGTTTTATGTTACAGTATAATTACGTCAACTTAAATGTCAATGTGAGCCAAAAAAGTACTGAATGAATTAGTCTGATATTTACCTACAATATATAAATACATAAAACAATATTAAAAAGCTAACACAGAATTACATAAACATAAAGCAGGCAATAAAGTAAGCACCTACTACTGAAATAATTTTAGAAAATATACCCATCAGATGTATTTGTGAGCACTTCTCCATTTAAATCAGTCACAAAGGCTTCATACACAAAAGCAATTTAAAATGTGTGATAACTGACATTTAAACGTATCATGTTAACAAGACAAACATGTTATATTTCAAACAGAAAGAAACTGCAGTACGGCAAATCCTTGTTTTACACTCTTGACATAACGGTCACCATTCACATCTTTGAAACAAAGTCCTGGGCCTAGAACAGAGGAAGAGATAAGATTAAAACAAAGGCAAACAATATTGTCATTCTTCTGAAAACTGAAGTTAAATCAGCATCAAAGTCAGCATCATACAGTAGATTTTTTTCTATTCAGTTTTACAAAAAGAAGTGTACAGGGTGAGACATTGGTCTATTACAAGGTCTGTTTCATGTTTTCATTTGTTGATTTAAGAAATAGTACTTTAATATAGTTCAGCTGTGAGTCTGCTGTGATCAGTCTTGAGCTTCTGAAGTCTGTCATCTGACCTCCTCCTCACCTTCCTGTTTTCACTGGAATCTTTATTAACCAGGTCCTCATCGCTGGCGGCCTGCAGGCTGTCGAAAGTGCCCTGCCTCTCCCGCTCCTGCCCTGACGAGCTGCTTTCTCTCCGCCGGTTCTTCCAGGACTCCATAATACCCTCCAGGCAGGCAAACTTAGTGTCAGTAGTGCAGGCATACATGCCTATAGGTACAGCCAGCACCATGGCTAAAACTATCACCACTATGTGAATCATCTTCTCCCTCTGTTCCATCTCAGTAATGTCACTTCCTGTTACAAACACAATGCACTGGCCTGGATGCGGCGCCTGGTTCTTGAGAGTTACACAGATTTCATATTTGGTAGCAGGCATCAGATCAGAAACGGTATAGGAGTGAATCCCAGGGCCGATGAAGGTCATTTCTTTCTTATCAGAGCCTGCACGGCCAAAGTGGATGGTGAACCAGGTTTCAGCTGGGCGGTCTAAGGTGGCATACCACTCAATGGAGATACCGCGTACTGTCTGTTTGGCAATGCGGATGTCAATGTAGACGTTTTCATCAACCGCAGCAGGTGGAGCCGGGATGCCAGGGAGGAGTGGTGACTGGGAGCCGCCAGGAGAGTGGACGTCAAGGAGGATGCTGACAGAGGAGTTTCCGATAAAGTTGACAGCGGTGCATGTGTAGGCACCACGGTCAGCTGCATGGAGGGAGGGAATCACCAGAAGGGATCTGATGGTGTCTTCATCCACTCTTTCCTGAGACTCTGGAAGGAAAACGGGATGGATATTCAATGTTATTTTAAGGGACATGCAAGCATAGACAATAAAAATCAGTATGGAGAACTTATCTGAAGACATGTTTCTACATATCACAAAGGTGAGCACAAATTATTGCAGGGCTGCATCTAACATGTATTATCATTATTAATTTAATTCAGTTGTTAAAATAATCATTTGATGCCTAAATTGTCAGAAAATAGTGAATAATGACCTTGTGTAAATCTAAGATCAAATTGCTTGTTTTGCCCCAACAATATTCAACTTCTTATAAAATACATAAGACAAAGAAAAGAAACAAATCCTCACAACTGAGACGCTGAAGGTAGCAAAGCATTTTTGCTTGGAAAGTTACTTAAAAGATTAATTGGTTGTCGGAAGAGTGGCTAATAATTTCTCTGTTGCTCGACTAATCAATTAATTAACAAATGTTTAAGCTTGAATAAACACTTTTTTGGGGGTTATCTCAAAGTATAAGGATATTGTAACATGTTACGTTTTGGGATATTAGATGGTCCACACAATGTAATATGCACATAAGAAGCAAAGTACAGCATAAATATGTGTGTGTACTTGTCTGATGACATGGAATATTCGTGAAAGGAAGGCTGGGAATGTTGTCCTTGTACAAATCTGACTATTTATTTATCAGAAGATGGTGTGCGGTCGCAACAATATTTGTCAAATCTACTTGGAATAAAAGAAGTACGAACAAGACAGCAGTGGGCCTTTCCCCATTAAGTGTATCCCTACTTAAGCAGTCTAATACCCTTAGTAAAGGGCTTATTTTAACTTGTAATTGTGGCTATATTAATGTTTAAAAATCACTTTTTGTGACTTAAAGACCTATTTGAAGTTTAATCCAACGAAATCCAATGTTTTATAGATCAGATATGAACCATTAATGTGATTCTGTGTTGGCAGAATTCATGTAGCTCCTTAATTAATCAGGAGGACTGCTCTAATGGACCATTTTACCTCTAATTTTGAAGAAAACATCTGCAGGGTAAACAAAATGCATTTATCGGCAACCTTTTAAATTTTAATAGTGCAGACTTAATGGACTACTGTACAGTTCCTTTAAATTCCTTTGAATTGTTATCATTTATGATTACAAATGACTGACTAGCTTTTGCTGTTGGCTTATTGTACAGTGAAAATTCTGTATAACTGCAAACTTGATGGCTTATTAGAAAGTTCAACGCTCATTACTCTTGATTAATAATTTTATTGATGTCATGACCAGTAATGACTCCGCAGCAAGGGAGATTTTTCACAACCTGACAACCAAAAAGGTAGTATTAATAAATAATGTATAACCAGTATAAAACCGTTAGCTACAACTTATACACCAATTGCAAAGGGTGCCTTATTGGAAAGTGTCCTGTGAATTTTTATTTTACTCATTATTTTGATAATTACTTTTACTTTTACTTGTCTTTCTAAAGTATATGTGCATACAAATACTTTTACTTGAGCTGCAGCTACTCTACTCACCTCTGGTTTCTACCCCAAATAATGAGACAGATGCCAGTTTGCATCAGAAGTGGGCATATTCATAGCAGTAGGGACACTAGTAAGAGAAGCAGCAGCCTGTTTGCGATTAGTTTATGATGAACTGTTGGCACTTGCATGACTTGCAGTCATGATCAGCAGTAAGCACTCCCCTAGGTCAAGTCTAATGACGCAGATGTTTACTTAATTACACAGTAGCCCAACAGGGCTGACATTGGGTAGGCTACAGCACACTATAATCTCCAACTCTCTTATTAACACTGATAGTGTTATGCAGATTGAGGGAATCAGTGGTGATTATATCGCGGTGGGCAAATATCCAGATTTAGCCCCCCTCATCTTTAAGGAGGAGTTACAGCCAAGGGGTCTATGATTAAAATGTGTGTTTAAGTATCTAATTTACTACATGATATCACTCTAGCTGGGTGTGCGGATGACATGCACACTCTTACCATGAAATCCTCTGATTATCTTCAGGCCATATGTCCACCACACCGCCGGGTCTGGCCTGGCCTTGGCGAGGCAGCGCAGGGTGAGGTTTACGCCCTGAGGCAGGCTGATGTTGGAGGACTGGGTGGTGACGACGGGCTTCATGCACGCCTGCAGCTCTACCTCGTGGAAGAACTTGCCCGCCCTAAAGTCCGGCCCTGAGCAGGTCAAGTAGGAGTTCATCAGTATAAACGGGGGGCTCAGGGACCTGATGAACTCCACGAAGCCCTTCAGGCGGCAGTCGCAGAGCCAGGCGTTGTCGTGGAGCGCGAGGACGACGTTCGGCCCGAAAGTGGACTCCTCCTGCTCCTCCATGCTCTGCAGTTTTTGGTAGAGAGGCCAGTTTTGGAAGACCTCCTTCGATATGACCGTAAGCCGATTGAAGGATAAGTCTAAGTAAGTCAGACCTGGCAAAAATTTTAACGCATGCTCCGGCAGAACGTCCAGCTGGTTGTGCTTCAGGTCCAGGATCTTGAGGGCTGGCGTGTCCTCGAACGCTGTCCATGGTACTGAACGCAGCTTGTTCCCTTGCAGACGGAGCTCGGTTAAGTTCTCTAAACCCTCCAGACCCTTTGAGTTTATTACTGTGATATCATTGAAGTTCAACCACAAGTTCTCCAAGGCGGGCGTTTTTGAGAACGCCCCTCTGGGTATTTCAGTGAAGTGAGATTTTTCTATTCGTATTTTAGTCATATCATCTGGAAGGTTCTCTGGTATGGCCCCAAACGCGCTCTCCTCCATACATACCAGCGACCTATGATTAAAGGGAAAAATGAACATTATAAATGAACACATGATTACTGTGTAGCTTCAAACCCCCTGTTTACTAGGTAGGACCACAATAAGAACTACAGACCTCAACCTAACCTCTAAGGCCAACCTGACACAGTTACACAAGTTAAAAATACCTCTGCCTTGGTAAAGATTGGACAAGGTGAAATAATGTCTTACCTTCCATGGCGGTCTTCTACACAACTGCACCCGCTCAAACATTGAGAATAAGTTTCGTGCGCCTGGGTGTTGAACAAAACTATAACTAGAAGGTAACAAATTATGTCCATAGTCCGCGAAAAGTTGAGGACTACATTCGTGCTCAAGACATGTCCAGTGCCGCAAACCAGAGAAGCCTATTATGCTTAATCTCTGACGTACCACGTAGGCTGCTGAACAAGTGGCGTCTGAGTCTTGGAAAAGACACGCATGATTAACGCTTGACAGTGTCAGTTGGTCTGGCCACTACATGTTTAATTCGAAACCACTTTAACTTTTATGCAGGTGTAACTAATGTAACTACTTATTTACTCATGCACTATCGATCAATCATAAGCCCTTAATAAGAACAAGTTTTGGAGTTGCCAATTTGTGACCCTTCCTAGTGATGATGCAGTTATAAAGCAAGCCATTAATAAATACTTTAAGTGTGCAGCAATACATGTTAAGTTGTTAAATTTATTAAATTTGGTCTGCATGCATGTTTTTCCAGAAAAACATCACTCTTTTTCACAACCTTGCTGAATGGAAACCCAGTTTGAATATTGATTAATGGCGAGGTGAAAGTGGAGACATAAGAACACACAATACAGTTAACTGGACATGTATGTATAAAAGTTTATTTAAGTATATTTAAATAATATTATTGGAATGAATGAATAGGTCTACATATAATAGGGTAATGATGCCTCTAGGTGGCACAAAACAGGTACATAGAGATATATCATTATGTGTGACATAGCTGGGAATAGAAATCATTTAGCATTTTGCATCATTTTCACCTTATTTACAAATTGTCATAGTTCAGTCCTTCCTGTACTTCTCTCCAGCTCCGGCTTTTCTTCATTCACCAGAGTGTTGAACCATGCCTGTGTGTATATCTCTCTCTCTGAGAACATATGACAGATACATACAGAGGCACAGACTTAGCTGTATATGTAAGTGTACATCATCCAGTAAAGTATATACAATTCATACACATACATATATGATATAAACAATGGAGTGTCAACCGTTGAGTTCCCTTTTATGTCAGATCAGGTTGCAGAGGTTTCTTCGCTGGGCCATGCAAGTGAGATGAATTATAAATGACAGTGATTGTTATGCGTTTTCAGCTATTGACATGTTTTCTCTTACAGGCTTAGTGATAATAACATTCATTTAGACATGAAAGCATGAGAGTGTTTGAATGTCATCTTACTATTAATGCATGGTTACACGTCCAGTGAGTTTCCCTCTATCTGCAAGAAGCATGAAAAATTCTACACATATCTGGAAAAAAAAGTGAATTAAACTGTTATCTAAACTGATATTTCCATTATAGTGCAGCGTGCAAAAGTCCTTTGACAGAAGTTGGCTCTCTGTGGCGGTGGAGTTGGTGGCGTGATCCAGCGAGGAGGGACAGGTGGGGGGGAATCCCATGGCGTGGGTGTATGGGAGCGTGTGGGAGGTGGACTGACGTCAGGATGTTGCTGACGTTGAGGGTATGGGTAGTGATGGGGATATGGATGTGGGTGGAGATGGGGATGTGGGTGGTGATGGGGATGTGAATGGGTATTTGGGCTCGGATTGGGACATGGATGCGGGTGAGTGCGAGGAAGATGGCGTGCAACAGGAGCCGGAGCTGGAGCATGATGTCAGCAGAAGTACTCGTTAGGCTGTCCCTCTATCTTAGCTGTGGCCTCAGAGTCCAGGCTGGAGCGGGCTGATAGCAGCCTGTTGGACTCCTCTGGGTTTAGTCTGTTCAAATATTCACCCTCCAGCCCTTTGGCCTTCGTGCCAGGCGACAGTGTTTCAAAGGTCACATATGAATCTTGGATGTCCTTTGATTTCTTTCCCCAGTACTTTTGAATGCGTCTCTTCAGTGCCCCACAGCACACAATGACAGTGAGCGGGACGGCGATAATACAGGCCACTGTGATCACAATCACGTTAATCAGCTTCTGGGTACCAGTGGCACTGGCTGCTTCATCAGTGGAAAATATGACACACTGCTCCTTCCTGGGGATCAGCCCCCTCACACATACACAGGCAATGTACTTGGTCCTGGGTACCAGCCCTTCGATGGTTACCCGGTTCTGCCCTGCCCCAACGTTGATCTTCCTCATGTCCCTCTCTCCAAACACAGCATACAACACACTAAATGCTGTTGTGTTCTTGGCCTTGGGGGCTCTCCAGTTCAGAGAAATTGTGTTGTCTGTGTCCCCTACCACCTTTACTGAGCGGACCACCCTGTCGGGGTCCTGCTGCAGCGACGAGGTATTGGCCGCCAGGTTGCTTAAATTAGTCTTCTCCAGATCCAGCATTGCGTCTGGGTTGGAGGAGGTAACAGGCCCCAGGGTTGCTCTGTCAGCCAGGCTGTAACTGGCTAGTCCAGGATCAAGACTAAGTCCAGGTGGAAGGCCTGGATCTAGGGTAGGCAGGGATGATGGGGTGGAGGTTGGAGCCACATATCTGGCCACCAGTTTCTCCTGGTAGGCAGCTTTGCCCATCTGGTTGGGTTTCTTGACTTTGGCTTTCTTGTCGTTGCTGGTTTGGTTCCCCTCTGGTTTTGGTGAGTTTGAGACAACAAGAGAAATGACAGCTTCAGCGTTCCCCGCATAGTTAGTGGCCTTGCAGATGTATTTCCCTGAATCACGATGGGACACAGCTGAGACACTGAGGATGGACCAGGTGATTCCCTCCTTTGAGGTTTCCTGCTGGACTGTAGTGGCAGAGAAGGGAGAATTTGGTCATCACATAACGGTGACAAAGGACAACATATGAAAAAGAAAACTGAAATAGGATATGAGATTTGGGAAATATACCATATCATACAAAGAAGCATCAAGCAGGTGATTATACAATGTTGCACTGAGAATCATCAGTGTTGCATAACACTGTTGTAGCCACAGCTGTCAGTCACACTTACAACCTTACTATCTCCACTGACAGCTCTCTGTTTAATTAACAGAAGCACTACAGTGCAGACAAAAGCATCTTATCTCATGCACAAAACAGACAAACACACCTGTTCCATTAAGGACTCGTCCATCCATCCTGCGCCATGTCAGGTCTGGGATGGGGACTCCAATGGTCCCACAGCGGAGCAGCACATTGTTCCCAACAGCACTCCGGACTCTTGCCACAGCTGTGTGGATACGTGGGAGCTGACAGCGCCGCAGCTCTGCATCACTGAACAAAACCCCTGATAGACTTTCAGGAGCTGAACACCGGAGCCTTGTGTCAATGAACGCCACTGAGAGCGTCGGAGACTTCTGGAACTGGACCAGGTCATAGAGCCGACAGTCACACACCCAGGGGTTGTCATGGAGACCTGAGGGTGAGGGTACAAGTGAGGCTACAGGAGAAAGACGAGCGTCCAGCTGTGTGCAAAGTGACAGACCAGCCTGCAGATGGCCAGTGTGGATGTTAGGATGTTAATCCTGTAAGAGGATTAACATTTAATTCATAAACTACATCATGACCATGACTATGACAGTGGTGGTGGTGACGATGATGATGATGATGATGATGATGATGATGATGATGATGATGATGATGATGATGATGATGATGATGATGGTGGTGGTGGTGGTGGTGGTGGTTGTGGTAGTAGTGAACAAGGTCAGGTTTTGCTGTCATTTAACATCCTTGAACAAAGCACCAGCCATTATAGCTGAACCTGGAACAGCTGTGAACTGTTATGAGTATGAGGATGGGTTAAAAACAGAAGATGAGCCAGTGTGCAAATGAACTTTTTAGTATTTCCACTTGTATTCCAAACATGTAGTAGTCTGTGAGGTGCAGTGACAACATTTAAAGTCAAAAAACAATGGCATATTGGCAAATAATGCTTATGAGGCTTCAATTTCATACTTTTAAACTAAGTCCTTGTCTTTGGTTCTAAAGGATCAAACAGAATGGGCCAAGGCACCTATATAAAAAGATTATTCCAAAATTAGAATTCTGGAATTTTAGAAAAATCCATGTATTCTCAATTAAGAGCAAATTTAAGTGCAAACAATTTGAAAAATTTACTTTTGTTACCAGCCATAACCTTGACAATTTCATTTGTCTTGGTAACACTTCATTTTAACCCCCTTATTTAGCATTTATAAGCACTATATAAACATTTAATTAATTGTTTATTACAGACTATTATGAAGTTGTAAGCAGCTATAAAAGCAATTTAAAATGTTTTTAAATGTGAATGAATACAAATGATATTTGTCTACAATTGCAACTTCTCCTATGAAGACATATTTTATATTATTTTATACATATTTTATATATAAACTGCGTTTTACTATATTGTCATTCATTATCTCCCAGCTTATGCTTATGTGTGCCCACAGAAGGAGTAGCAGTTGTTGACAAATACATGAATAAATACTTTCTGCTTAAAACTATAGTCTAGTTTATTTCAAACCGTGTATTGAATGTTTAGTGTTAGTGTTGCCCTGGTCTTTTAAAGCTAAAAATGTTGAATTGATTACAAGCACACAACTTCTTCAAATATTAATCGGGCAGTTTTTATCAGCTACCGCCGGCCATCCCCCATCACATCCTCATACTTCAATTTATGTGTTGCCTAGAAACTGTGTGCAAAATTAATTGACACGCTTTCCTGCACAGTGTTTAGCAGCGTGCTTTAGGCATTAAAAATGAGACAGGTATAGCTAAACCACGACCTGACGGTTCGGTTAAAATAAGATTGGACGTGAGGATGCTCACTGTCGCTTACCAAGTATCATTTTGGAGCTCTCTGGCCCTTGCACAGGTTTTGCCGCCAGCCATGTGGACAGCACCTCTGTCGGCAGGGTCAGCAGGCTGTTGCTGGACAAATCCAGGTAGGTGAGGTTTTTGATGTAAGTGGTAGCCTCCGCTGGCAGCGTGGTGAGCTGGTTGTTGTGCAAATCGAGAAGTCTGAGGCTGGGCATATCCATGAGACATTCCCAGGGAAAGGCGGTGAGGGCATTCCCGTCCAGACGAAGCTCTTCCAGATTGAACAGTCCCCGAAAACTGTCCGGGTTCAAGGCGGACAGTGTGTTGAAAGACATCCACAGGAATTCCAGACTTGAGAGGTAGTTGAAGGCTTCGCTTGATATCTGCTGGATGGCCGTCTTCTCAATCCGCAGCTTAGACGTGTCAACAGGGAACCCGAGAGGCACAAGAGATATCTCGGGATCATTACAAATCACGCTCCTAGAAGGGAGGCATCATAAGTGAATTTGTGTTCACCTCCAAATCATCCATAACAAATTAGTCATTGAAGGAAAGTTTACAATGTAACAAAGTAAAATAAAACAATGTATTAGAAATTAGCAATATTTGTTTGAAGTCTGAGAGACTTCAAAAATCTGAAATCTGTGAGAAGTCTGAGTTTGAGAATACAAACCAATCTATCCAAAATCGCATAAAACGCATAGATGAAGGGACTGAAAGTGCCTTTGAGAGATAATCCTGCATTAAATAAAATTGGACGGACATGCACTCCCTAAATTGTCTTCTGTACACGTGTTTACCTCTATGCAAACATCTGTCCTGACATGAGCACAGGACCTGTTCGTCTAAAAACATGTGTCAGTGCGCACGAACCAGAACACATTAAACTGTGTTTTTGATTTAAAATAATTTTCATTCGGACATCCTCCTTACCTGGCCTTTGATCCGTCACTCAGGTTGTGGTAAAAACAGCTGCACTGCGACGGACAGGAGCTCACTGGGGAGACAAGTTCACCTGTGGCCACGTAGAGCCCCAGGACCAGGACGAGGAACATTTTGGCCCACTTTTACGCATACGCAGCTTGTCTACATGCGCCCAGTTTGCGCCCACTGAAGTCAAACAGACTTGCTTTTTTCTCTCATTTACTGGAATATGGTCTGCATGGCTTTGTCCCACCGCTTCGCTGTCCCATAGTGATCCGACTGCTATGAGTCCCGAGATAAAAAGGATAGACAAGGATTAGCGAAAGGACTGGCGTTCTTTTCATTTGGATGCGTATTGCATCCCGGAATCCGATAGGCTGCGCTGAGACGTCCCTATGTATTATCACAGAAAAAACACTTCCGAAATGGTCATAATCCACTGTGATGTTTGGATTTTTTTTCTTTCCCTCAAATGTAGCTTGTTCATTTGAGCACTTCCATGACTGTTAATCTGTAAGTGAATAGCACTGTGTTTTACCACAAGGTGGCCCCTACATCATAGCCTGTGGCTCCTACCTTGGGGCCTGTTCATTCAGCAGATGCTCACTTAACATTTTCTTAAACTGCCATCCTTTTTAGTTTGGAGAACAAAAAACAGCGACTATTACTGCAGTTAGAAAGTAGACACAGAGTATATGATTTGAAAAAAAAAACAGTAATATTGATTCAAAATAAGAGAAAATAAAATGAATCACTGCTGACAAATCATTTCACAGCACACCATCTCTAAAAATTCTTAGAGGTTGTGTGCTCAATATCACCAGATTATATATCAGACATTCACTTTTCCTTATACATTCTCACTCACTCTTTTGGCACTCCCATCCCATTTCATTAATTTAATTTAGTAAGCATTCTATTTCTTTTATCCTCTGTTTATCTTTTCTTTTTTTCAGAAGTTTTTCCCCTTATTGCTGTTTAAATGCACTGTGTGGTCTTGCTTTCTTATCCATATCAACCATATACCCTGTTTGTAAAGCATTTTCTAACACTGTTTTGAAAGCGGCTATCAAGGTATTATAATTGTTTATGTACCTGCACATACATTACACATGTAGATTATTAATTAAAAGGAAACAACCAACTCAATTTGAAAGGAATGCATGTGTAATCAGTTTGAATGTAAGAAACTCACAGTGGCTCTTAGATTTCACCTCACTAATCTATTTGGATACAGTCCCACACTACTGGGGGAAATATATCGTATTGTAAAGCTTTTGTTTTGAAATGTAGGTAAATACTACATGTGTAATTCGGCACCTGCTCACTGTGTTCCCCCTTGTATTTCATCACACAGTGAGTTCAGTGTTACACTTGGCTGGCACCGCAAAGTGTGCTGACAGACCTGAAGAGATGACGAAACAATGTGTGTTGAATGTGTTTGAACAACTTGGCAGCAAGAATTCCTTTTTTATATCTGACCCACATAGAACCCAAGAGCCATGCCAAAGGTTTTAGTGCACAGCAAAAGGTTTAAAAAGATGGATAAATTATAAAGATATAAACAATAGATGAATAAAAACAAAAATAGCTGCTGCATTTAGAAATCTTGAACACTGTTGTCTCTCTCTCTCTCTCTCTCTATATATATATATATATATATATATATATATATATATATATATATATATGTGTGTGTTTTTTTCTCTAGTCCAAAACAACGAAGATCCAGGAGTACATCAGAAAGATGGCCCCCAAAGATGAAGGGCTTAGTGAATATCTCAGGCAGCAGAAACCCGAAGGTGAGGACAAGGAAGATGAAGAACCGTCATGGAGGGACAAGTCGCTGCACAGCGTGTACCACAGACAAATAGAAGAAGAAGCTGATATCAAGAAATCCTACCAGTGGCTGGAAAAGGCTGGACTGAAGGACAGCACAGACACACTAATCATGGCAGCACAAGAACAGGCACTCAGTACAAGATCAATAGGTAGCTTTCATAGTGTACAGGAACATCTGCCACGAGTATGGGCTGGAAGTCCCAAGGTCAAAATGGAAGACACCTCCTAAGGTAGTTGAGAATGACTGAGCTAAGATCCTGTGGGACTTCAAGATCCAGACTCACAAACTGGCAGAAGGCAGATGATGATAGATGTGGCAATCCCAAGCGACAGCAACATCAAGAAGAAGGAACACGAGAAGCTTGAGAAATACCAAGGGCTGAAA
>JAPMOB010212435.1:0-12634 GCA_029875015.1 Lepomis gibbosus | reverse complement strand
CACACACACACACACACACACACACACACACACACACCTATCATTCTGTCTGGATTTTCTTTCTCCTCCATTCACCTTGATTGGGTGGCCATAAAATGCAATGCTAGATTCAGCTCTCATTGGGCCACACGCACACAAATACACACATACAGATACACATCAACCTTGCTTATATGATACGAAAATTCACAGAAACCACCATGAATAATGGATACATACCTGTGTTTTCAGAGACATCAAAAAATAGACAGATGGTGATGGACAGTGAAAGGGAGATACAGACAGACCGTGTGTCTTTGATCTGCTGCTTAAAATGGCTGTAATATCCTGCTGTTTGAGAGGAGGACTGAAGGAGCTGCACAGATGCTTTGCGTATATATGTGTGTGTGTGTGTGTGTGTGTGTGGAGTACTTTGTGTGTCCACATAGTCTCGTTCATGTGTGAGTGACAGGCAGAACATATTCATTAGTGTGGCTGTTTTCTTCGAGGAAAGACATGAATTGGTGGTTAAAGGTCAGGAAAGAGATGAACAGGAAGTGGGTAGTGCAAGAAAGAGGAGCAGTCAACTGATGGGGTGACTGAGCGGGGAATGAGAATGGAAAGAATAAAAACAGATGGCAAACAGGAATTGAATCAGGGACAGAAAGAAACTCCAAGAAAAAAGGAAAACGGACTTCCAGGACATTGGAAATCCTGAAACTCATGTCTTTTTGAAATGGTGGTATTGAAAGCCGTTTAAGTAAGTGAAAAACAGCAATAATTATCATCCATTCAAAAAAAAAAGACAGAAAATCTCCCCTACTAATCCTAACCCTAATGGCTTTAATGGCAGCACTCCTCCCAAACATAAAAAGCTTTTGACTAAGATAGCCGCACCCCTTTATTTTTCTTAGTATTTTTGAGTGACAACCCATTTACCTACTTCATTATACATGGAAAAATTAGCACTTAAGGAAGAATGGGTGGTGCTTGCTGATTATCGTACATTGTGCTGTCTGTCATTTGTTGACAGAGAAACAAAGAAATGGTCTTTTCTCAGTAATGAAATTGTTTGCTTAGCGAGCCAGTGCCATTACACTCAGCATCTAAATTTGGAAAGCTTTGTGTGGATAATTAATCTTCTATGTTGTTCCGTATTGGGATCAATAAGAGCTAAAATATCTGGCAGGAGGAATTTCACCGCGGCTCTCCTGGATTGAGTCAGAAAAAGTTCCGAGTTCAGTTTAATTGAGAGACTCGGAGAAGAAACGGGGTGTTCAGATTAAGAGCGTCTCCATCCGTTAGTCCTGTGTCGATACAGACTTGTCAGTCAATCCATATCTCTATTGATCTATTGTCAGACCTGATGTTCCGGCCCAGACTGTGTTCAGTGCCACACACACACACACACACACACTCAGATAAAGAAAGTTACGCAGTTTTGGTCCATTCATAGACTGCGATAAAGTTGTCTGCTCTGACACATCATTCAATAATTAATCTCTTACCTCTCAGCTACCTACTTCTGTTCTCTCCCTTTGTTCCCCTCCTCTCCTTAAATCCTTGTTGGACTTTCCCATCTGTCCTTTTATGCCCACCATCCACATTGCTTTAGCTCTCTCACCTCACATCTGACAATACAGTAGAGTGTACTGTAAATACTGTATATCACTGGCAAAATCTGCCTTGTGAGGGAGTTTGCTGTGTTCCTCCCTCGACCTTTGCCTGCACAGTCAAGAATGTATAAAACTGGAAATACAGGAAAGTAATGACAGTTTCTGATGTCTTTTTGAAAACTCCTCAAGCTATTATATTTATATTGAATGAAAGTGGGATCCCCAAACTCATGTCTCTTCTTCCCGTCTCTCATCTCGTCTTTCTCCCTCTCTGTAGCGCCATCTCTGATCAGCGAGCTGCGAGCCGAGAAAATTGAGCAGAAGAGCATAACCTTGGTGTGGAGGGAGCCCTCATACCCAAACAGCAGCCGCACTGAATATGAGGTCAAATACTATGAGAAGGTAAATCCACTGGCACATCATTCTGTCATAATCTGTCCATGTCATTGCTTTTCACTGCTGTTTTTCTGTTATTCATATTCCAAATCAAGACTTATATATACCCTAGCCCTTTTTTTCTCCACTTACTGTTTGCCATAACTAGTAAGCTGAAGTAAACTTTTAGTCCTTATGTTTGTTCTTGATATAAATTGATTAAGAATATAGCATCTAAATGGAGGAAAGCAACATTAGAATGTGTTAAGTGTTAATTGTCCCTTTGGTATTAGAACCCAAATGATGCACCTGCATGGTTGATTCATTAGCCAATTTTATCTTATCCATTATCATATTTCATTAGATCCTCCCTGCCTTCTCAATGCATTTCTCTCAACCCCACACCTCTTTCACAGCTGCTTTCACAGGTGGAGCTCATGTTACGTGTTTCTGTAAAAGGAAAACAGCCAATATATAACTAGATTTTTAAAACTGTCAAATATCAATATAAGTACTTGATTCAAAAATCCTGAATTTATTCAACTTCTAGTTGGTATTAATGGTCAGAGAATAGACAGCAAAATCAAATCTCTGTGTTTCATTTTGCTTTGGTGCACCATGCTAATTTGACAATAAACCTGAGGATACTCAAAGAATGTACATTGGTGATGAAAAATGTAAGGATAATAGAAACTTACCACAAAGTCAACTAAGTGACATATTGACTGTTGTATGATTTTTACAGCCCTTTTATAAGATGAAATCATTGTCTTGAACTGCTTGCTATTGTTCAAAAATCATGTATTTTTTTGTGCTTTTCAGGGGCCATTTATGTACTAACCCCGAGTCCATATTACTGCCTCATTTTCTTTTGCTTTTATGGATAACCACTGTAATTTCATCTGCCTTATCACGCTCATTTAACATAGCAGTTAGTCAGATTGCGACTGCCCCGTCAACACTCATAGTCTTCACAGTAAATCTGTCATGCACGTAAAGCACAGCTGCCATGCTCACGCTTCTCCATTTTCATTCGCTGCATTTTCTGGCAATGCCAGGTCTTTGTATTTGGCTGTGTCACACTCTCACCCATTTTCACACCTCCTCCCCTTCTCTATGCTTCACCATATTTAATAAAGCCCTGCTCCTTCCCGTTCTCCGCCCACATCTTTGGAAAAAAGAGGGGAAGATTTAGTGGTGAGATGGGTGGGGGAAGACTTACAGCAGAGCAGATTTACAGGAGGTATACAGTAGAGCATTTTGAAAGAATGAGATGCCTGTGTGATAACCGAGGGAGAGAAAAGGTTAGGGAAGGTATTAGGGACAGATGAGGGGGAAATGACTTGGTGGAAAGATGCTTATAAGAGCACAGTGATGGAAAGAAATGAATGGAGGCGCTTTGTGAGACTAGATGCCGTAGAAAAGCAGAATGAAGGAAGCAGATGAATGGAGAGAGTGATAGATGGAGGATAACTGAGAGTGATAAAGGAAAATTGTTGACAGGCCATGAAATGAAAGGTAATACAACTACACTGCAGCAAAGAGCCTATTAAAGCATAAAATATGGCATTGCTGGATAGTGGATAGCAGTGTATTGACATTTTTATCAAGATTCAGCTTTACAGTATGGGCCCACATAGTACTTACTGATATTTGGAAAATCACTTGCTAAACATTGATAACACAATAACATATGTGGTATTTAAAAGTGTTTGAACTGGATCATAACAAATAACACATTGTTGACGATGGTAATGACTAACAATAGCTATGACTAATAGTGATTAATTCACAGCATATTTGTAACTTGATTTTGCAAAATGTCATCTCTGACTCTGTCAGCACCGATCTGTGTCCCCTTCTCTGTATCACATACTAAATTAGCTCACTCCACAAGAACCACTCATTATACTCTAGCTGCCATTTTCATTCTCAGCTAATCTCCGTTTATTTCAGTCTCCCTGTGTCCCTCTTTCTCACTCTCTCTGCTTTCTTTATGCCTTTTTTGTGCAATGTAATTCTTGGAAATACATCAAAAAAGAAATTAAGATCATGCATGCAGTTACAAATCCTCATTACTAAATGCAAGGGGCGTTGTGCACACTCAAACTTACTTCTACTTGCTTTACTGTGAATACCTCATTTTACTCCTGCACATAAATCAGATTTACCATCAAAGTTGTCATACAAGCTCTTCCTTACTTGGAGTTATTGAGATGAGAGGCATGACATGCAAAGATACAATAATGACTATTTATTGAACCAAGGCAGAAATTGGAAACTAATTGATCTAAAAAACACAAATATCATAAAACAAGCAGAGTAATTGTGTTGTGTGTGTGTCACCAACTCACTGACCCCATTGTGCCCACTTTTGCAAGGTATGAGTCATCCTCACAGAGAGAAACAGATGGAGCGCCATCTTTAGTTTATTTTCTAAAGACCTCTCTAATGAATAGAGTCATGCTTTTATTACTGTCTGGATTTTTTCATCATTTATTTCCGAAACCCAGAATGAGACTTCTTTATTGAAAGCAGGTTAAAGAAGTCTAACTCCTCAACTTGGTCTGGCAAACTGCCTGACTCTTTGAAACACTGTCTCAATAAGTGAAACATTACCAAAGCCCTTGATTTGGTTACAGAATTGTCTTGCACGTCCCCCAGCATTACAAACTGTGCCTTGGAAATGAACAAGGCAATCTAACAAATGGATTCCACCTACTCGTCTCACTCCTTCCCTTTCTCCTCCTGTTTCTCTGTCTTTGTTTTCTCTGTCTCTCACTTCACTTTCCGTCTCTACAGGAACAAAAGGATCAGAGTTATTCTACTGTGAAGACTGCCGCCACACGGATCAGTGTCAACAACCTCAAACCTGGCACCACATATGTCTTCCTTATCCGCCCTTTCTCCACGCCGGCCCCCTCCTCATCCTTGTCCTCACCCCCTCTCACATCCTCCTCATCTTCATCATCTGCCTCCTCCTCGTCTTCCTCTACTTCTTCCTCCTCTTCTTCCTCGTCCTCCTCCTCGCCGTCGCCCATCGACTACGGAGCATACAGCGCTCCCCTGGAGCTGCAGACACTTGGCGAGTGTGAGTACCCGTTTTACGCCTCCTCCCCTCTTCTCCTCACTTTCAGTCCTTTCTCTTCACTCCCTCCTCTCAGTAACGCCAGGCAGACTGGGATAGGGGGGTTGTGTAGGCACCTGGCCAGCCCACACAATGAGGCGTGCTGCTAGAGTAAGAGAGATGGGAGGAGAGAGAGAAGGGGATGTGACTTTGTCTGAGATTATGTGTGAAGATTCAAGATTTTACGAGTAAGCTGTGAAATGGTTCTTCTTTGTGCAAGTTGATACCGTGTCCCTCAGGGTCTGGTTGGGACTCTGTGTTAGTCTATGTGTGTTTCATGCCTTGTACTTTGCATGAATACTTTGTTTTGCACATTTTATTTTTCCAGGACAGGAGAATTCATAGTCTTATAGCGCAGAGCTGTTTCACACCATTTATACAGTTTAACTCAACTGAGAGCTGCCCTGCATAAACACTATCTTCCGCAGTTGGCCAAAGGCCAGCTCTACCAAAGATTGTTCATTTATTTTTAAGCGGATCGGGTTGCATACTTCTTTGTTTTGAATTGGGGCGAGAGGTCTTAGCTGAACAATAACTTTTTTGGATGATGCATATTCAGTTTGCTTCATTTGCCTCAGGCTAATCCACTGTCAAGCAGCAACACAGCAACCTCACACAGCAGCCATGTACGAAACGCAGGCATGCAAAACGTTTTTAAACAATATTAATGATACATTATCAGCAACCCTAATCCCATGATTACGACATTTATCTGTCAAGTGAAAAATGCATTAGGCAAGTAAAACTATTTGTAGGTTGATTGTAAGTAAACTGTAAGAGTGGGCAGGTGCACAGCTACAATACAGAGGGGGAAAAACTTTACAAGCTTGTACTCCTATTCTTTTGTAGGTGTTTACATTGAGGCACGGAAGATTAATGTTTAGTTTTATAAAGATAACTAATGGCTACTACTTGCTCTACTGTGTCCCAGCATAGTAAAAACTTCTGTACATTGATTCTTGACCTTGGACACAGAAGCTGACAAAAACAATTGTTTCTTTTGATATTGCCGTTAATGGTTAATAACTTTGAACCTCAACTTTTAAATCTACATGGGCGAGAAGTCTATAAATTGATTTGAAAAAATGGAAATTTGAAATCTACAATCCTACCAATCCTGGCAAACTTGGCAGCTGCTGACGAAGATCAGACCGGAAGCTTTAGAATAGCCACAGAATGGATCTTAAGATTAAGAGATTGTTTTGCTACCATCAGTTTCACTACCACAACACCAAAAAGTGCATTGTGCATTACAGAAATGTTTTTTTCTGTTTGTTTGAGGCAATTTAGTGAAGTAGAATGTAAATAAGAGGTTGTGGTTTTCTCAAATTGGATAATATCAGAATACCCTTCACTCTAATCAACTTTCACTGAAATAAATTTAGCCCTTAAGGTCATCGCCTTATTGTTTGCCTTATTATTTGCTCTCATCTCCTGTTCTTGTTCACACTAAATATACAGTAATTGAATATGTGCACTGCATGCCTGTGTGTTAAATGGTTGTGTTAGGGTGTAATGATGAATGTGTACAATGCATAAATGCACTTGTGTCCTTTGCCCAGCTAACTGTTGTACAATCAGTTCAGTTAAGGTGTGTGTTTTGTTATTTCCAGTGGCACTGGCGTCCAGCGAACAGAGTCCCGTGGTGATCATCGTCGTTGTGTCCGTGGCCGCCCTGATCATGCTACTCTCCATGGGAGTTGGACTGCTCATCTGGAGAAGGTAGATATGTATATACAGACGTAAACATGTCTAGAATGAATTCAATACCCACTTCCTATGACTCATTCTATCATTTTCAGATTGTGATACCATTAGCATGTTAAAAGAACATACACGACCATGCACATGTACAAACACTCAATCATAGACCCCATCACACATTCAGTCAATTGTCACTCACTACTCCATTATAATCCAGATTACAGTAATCCAGTGAAAGGAGGAGTCCCTCTGAGAGAGTAATGTGCAGTGACAGCGAGAGAATGGCTCAAATCACACGATAACCAGTTAGACTCATCATTTAATATGCGACATTAAGAAGTCAGCTTGATAGTGGTGCTGTCTGTGTCAAGGGGGGAACGCTAGCAGGGTCAAAACCTTCTTTGATCGTTTTTTTGGCTCTGGGTTCATAGTGTTTTGCTATCTAATTAGTTTTCACATAGAGAAGCTGCCTGCATTAAAGCTCACACATGATTTACTCAGACCAGCAGCTTTCCTTACCACTTATAAAGAGGTCAAAACTGTTTTGTGCTTTTTACAACAATAGTGGACAGTTCAAATCCATTATTTTGCTCAATTTTCAAAATGATTTAGACACAACTAAAATATTTAACTTAAAGCAAATGGTTTGATATGTGGGTAACCACAAGGACTTCCTCCACTACCACTACTACAGTGACCTCTTATTAAATCAAGATTCTTTCAATTGGGAGAGTTTTGTGGTGGCTGGAAGAGACCATTTAAACTGTAGCAATCAGTGTAACAAGCAACATTTCTTTATTTGTAAATTAAAGTGTCAGCCTGATACACTCGAGCCCAAATACTGGGTCAGTTTTAGAACTAAGGTGCATGAATTGTGATGGGTGAAACCCACGAATGACACCAATTTTGTGTTTGTGTTTGCAAACCAGTGTAGACAGTGGTCCAATACAATAATAAAGACAATATGGACAAACATGATAAAAGACTAGTGCAGAATAGCAAAACCTGCCAGACTTGAACCCCTTAACTGGTTAATAGCAAAATATTTTACTTTATAGAGGTTCAATCGTTATATTGAGGCTTATCAACTGGCAAACTTGTAAAACAAAGTTTTTAAAATAGAATAATCATTTAAGAATTGGTTAAGATGTAAATGCTAAGTACATTTGCCACAGATTGTGATATTTGAAAGTCTTAATTTGTTTCTTTCTTTATTTCTTCGAGTCTTTGTAGAAAGTATAACATAAATTAATTTGTCAATCAGTCAGCCAATATATACAATACATTCCTTGTTTTGTTTTTTTATTTCTTTGTTGTCTCAGGCAATTTGTTTTATTGTCTTGTTAGTTGCATAGGATATCTTGCCATATAGTTGCATATTTTATTCAGCTAAGCAGATAAAATGGTGTGTGTGTGTGATTGGGGGGGGGTTCTGCTTGCCTTTTCAACCATTTTGCTCTTTGACTCCTGTCCAATTCTATATTCTGCCAGCTTTGCCTCACACACGCCCACATAGAGACACACACTCACAATTTTTACTGTATACTCCATCACACATGCAAGCAGATGAGCAGGGGGCACATATCTACTCCCACTCAGTTAGACACACACACACACACACACATACACACACACGCACACGGTCAGAAAACCATTGTTTTTTTCATTTCATTTGGCTGGCATTCAATTGATGTCTGTCCAGGGAGATTTTCAGATACACTGTGAAAGCATTTGTTTGCATAGTTTGCATGCATTCTCTCATTCTTTCCTCTTCACGCACGCACGCACGCACGCACGCACGCACGCACGCACGCACACACACACACTACATCGGTGCCACTTCTCTGCTGGATTAAGTCCTTTCCACGGGTAAAGCTACCTGTATAAAGAGGGGATTGTGATATAGAGACCACTGGACCAAATCCAGATGCACACAAACAGCACAATGATGGAGTCAACCAAGTGCCGAAGTGGGTTCTATTCACTCATAGCAGCACCATACAAACTGGTGCTGTCAGTCAAGCATCTATACAGGAATATATGGGAATAAATGTAAACACAAACTCGCACATACTGCAGCAGCAAAACACAGAATATGCAAAAATAAGCTAACTTTCAGTTCACACACACACACACATAAGTATTTAAATATATTGGTGCTTTGAGGAAAGACACCATCATCCCCTTGTGCACAGCCTAGTGCTGAATAATAATGCTTATCTTTCTCTCCTTTATTTCCATCACTGCATTCATTGCAAGTGGTCTCCATTGTTCATCGCTGCTGGACCATTAACTTGCTCTCCGTGTTTTGCATAGAGACAAAGAGGAAATGGCTTGATGCCTCAATTACCATGCTCTCGTGTTTGTAAAGACAGCCAACTCCCGGCTACGGCTGGAGGGTCTCAGTTACATCGATCTGCCTGCTCACACAGACATATGCAAATGAGTCCCAATGCGCACACATGAAGGCAAGGATAGCGGCAGTCGGATGCGTTTAAGGCATGCATTCACATTTATGGAAACCAACGATCAGAAAATGTGGCTTAATGTCTCACTTTTAATGCAGCAGGTTGACTGTGCCTCTTTTTAACCATTCCTGTCCCTGTAGCCCAAAACACACCAGCAGCTTCTACGTAAAGCTATATTTTAGCATGCGCAGACTAGCCACACTGCAATAGAATGTGCCACTGTCCTATTTTGCTATTTTTGCTGGTTGATAATTCGGAGAAGTACCGGTAGCCATTTTTTCTGGTTTGCTTCCTCACGTGGCGCATCCAAGCTACTGTACTGACTTCTTATCTTTTTTGGTGATATCGTATCTTTTACTTGGTAACAATGGATGGGGTGAAAGTTGTTGAGGTATATCAATGTCCAGACCTTTGCAAGGCACTCTTACAGCATTGTAAAGATGATATACATTGGTTAACCGTAGCTTGACTCCTCAAGTTAGAAGTGGAGTAATGCCCAAAACATCCAGTGCCGAATTCCATATTAATGTTTCATTTCATAGTTACTTGTTGAATTGCCATGCCGTTACACTTCTGATGCTACAGGTGTCTAATGCATCATGTTACATGCTGCTGAACGGTTAGCGTGGTTTTGAACTAGAGTCTCTCTTTTTCCCTGTCTGCCAAGGTCCTCAGTAAGAGTCGCAGGCACATGACTGGGAGGCACGTGGAAATTTTTTCACAACTCACTAAGAATAATGTGGGGAATAAAAGTGAAGTAAAGTTATGATGGTTCAAAAAATGTATTTTCCTCTCTCTGAAGCCTTATCTTGATACTGTATCCCATTTTACATACACACACACACACACACACACACACACACACACACACACACACACACACACACACACACACACACACAGTCTACTGGTCCCTGACAGAGTTTGATAGAGCCAGAGTTCCAGGACATTGCCCAAACATTCTCCAAGAAGCCCAGGCTTGACTGGTCAGTGCGGGGATTGTTTACCCTTCACTGGTCACACTGCCGTGCATGTGTGTGTCTTGTGATTTAGTGTGTGTGTATGTCTGTGTCTAGTGACTGAGTAACAAGTTATCAGGAGATGGAGAGGAGATCAAGAAGAAGGGAAGAGGCGGAAATTAAAGCAGAGGGTCATTTCATAGGGCCATTGACTCTTGGCGCCATAGTGACAAAAAGTGGAATTCGAAGTGGGGGAAAAAATGAGACGAGGGAGGGATGGCTTGGCCAAGAGAAAAGGTCTCAAGCACTGTAGTGTGGTTTCCCGTGTGTCTTGTACAGATCAGTGCTTTCATATCTCAGAAAGCCCCCCACCATGCATGCTGCTGACACAGACATCTTCCATTTTAAATGTGAAAGCTGTGATTCCAAAGAACTCTGTATCTGTTTTGGTAATATGTTATAAATATTCATCCATCACAATGAACTTTAGGATGGATTTTAAAGGAGTAGCTTCTGGCAATGGTGACATTATTTTGAATCTTATAAACCAGACACTAATGGATAAAACATATGATGGATAAAAGTTAAAGTGGCTTTTTGAAATTCCCTAATTTTCCATGTATATTGACCTACATAAGTCTCTGCTGGCCCATATTCCCTCTGCTTCCCTTTACCTGTCTGCTTGGATTCTAGTCCTGCTCTCACACCTATTATTCATATTATTTCCATAACTGCACTTTGTTTTAGAGAGGAATTTAGGTATGGAGAGAAAAGAAGAGGCAGAAAATAGGCTTTATATACATAGCATCCATTCTCCTTTTTTGTTTTAAAGTTATCTCCTAAAAAAACTAGCATGTGGGCTGCACATGTGATAATTCACTTGAAAAAATGTATTTGGTATTGAGATGCATGTAAGTATCGGATATGGCTAATACTAATTTTCTCAATCAAAATCATGACTCATTAGGACAAGTGTTTGTTTTTTTAACAAAAACACTGAGCGGTATTGAATAGTGTACTATAAGCCAGTCATTTTCACCATATATGGTTCCATTTCAAGAATGGCCCTCCTGGGGAAGATACATTATATCCTATCTCTTCTGATGTGTCTGCCTATATTTCCCAATGCTGTTCCCAAAGCTGTGTGCCAAAGATAGCATTTAAACCAATGAGGTGCAGCTAGTACCCAGTTATCAAAAGTATAAGTTAAAAAATATGTACACTTAAAAGCTTACTAAAATAAAATGCATTCAGTAAATAAGTGTTGGACCTTACAAGTTTGACCAAAATGAGCAAAAACATTTCCTGCCTTTGACCGTAGCACTGTCTAGCAATTCAGACAGTTAAAAGGATAAGGCTGGTAATTTTCTATATTTTTAGTATTGAAAAACAATCAATTCATCCTACTAACAAGTAATACTTGTTTAGCCAAAGCCTGAAACTCATTAGAGTCACTCACACATTTGCATTAGGTAACATGTTTCTTCATTAGAATGAACATGTTCCCGCAGCCATAAATGCTCATCAGTGCACAAAATCTACAGCGAAAATGTACTATTTACAGTGGTTTGAATAACATTTGATAAAAATAAAAAACTAGTATCCAGCTATTTTAGAGATAATTATTTATATTTTTATACTATCTGTCTGGGCCTGGGAAGCTAGAAGGTCTTGAAAGACATACTAAGACAGACGGACTGTGTTTTGTAGACAATAAAAAATTGGTTAAATTAACCCTTTAAGGCCTTTAAGTTTAGTTTTCAGTATGTTACATGTGTTCATTTAAAATGAAAGAAGTCTATAAACGCCTAAAATTGCGAAGCTAATTCTTGGCAAAATTAACATTTGATGAGCGTGAGCTGACAGTGACAGAGTTTGGCCAGAATCTTCAGTGTTTTGGCATCCACACATCTCTTTCTGCCATCTGGTTGTTCTGAAGTGTGAAATGTAAAAATTGGCCCATAATTCCGGTAAAAGGCATAAAATTGAAACCAGTTTTGGGAGGGTTTAATAGATTAGATTTTAATAACAGAGCATATATGTTTTCATAGTAATGATAATTTGATAATTTCTGCATGTTTTCCTGGCAGTATCCACCATTTTCCAGTGATTAGAATGATTAAATTTAGCCGAAAGGAATCAGTCGAAAGTTGTGTTGACTGACGATCTTTTAAAGAAATGAAAAGAGCCAGAATTGACATTGGCACTCCCCCCTCCCCTTCCTTTTTTTTCCGCAGCAGCGTCTGCTCAAGCTCTTCCAATGTAACTCCTGCTAGCGTGGTGCTGCTCTCGACCTCCTTCTCCACTCTTCCTCCTCCTCCTCCTCTTCTTTCTCCTCTTCCTCCCTTCACACAGCTGATGCCCAGGTACACTGGCATGCCTGCACTCCCCTCCTCCCTTCTCTTT
>JAPMOB010212433.1:0-11913 GCA_029875015.1 Lepomis gibbosus | reverse complement strand
GTGCATTTTTACACATCGCTGCGCAAATTGTAAACAGATTCTTTATTATTCTTTAATATTTGTAATATCTTATTGTCAGTTTTATGTAATTTTTATGATTCTTTACCTGCAGTACTTGATTTATATTTCTTATTTTCTACTTGCTTTGTTTCTTGTTATGCACCAAAATAGCAAAGAAAATGCCATGCGTGTGAAAACATACCTGGCAATAAAGTTGTTTCTGATCTCTGAATGACGTTTTCCTGCACTAGGAACAGCCATAAATAAATGGAGTCCTTTTATTGCTAGTTCTTTCTTTCCCTCCTTCTTTCTTCATCTATCCAATCAGTCATCTGTCAAAATTTACAGTCGGTTGTTCTGTTGGTTCGTCCAGCTCTCTGTTGGCACTCTGAGTTATTGGGATCGATTGGAACACTTTAGCTCCTGTACAGAGGGCCTAATACACCAATACCTCACATGGTCAGTCAATACACATCAGCATTCTAACACCAGGATACATACAGCATTTACACATGCAGAGCACTGCATCACTGTACAATACAGTATATGTCAAGCAGCGGTCCAGTTTAGCTCTTTCCACAAACACTGCCCCTTTATGTTCGACCTCTCATTATCTGCTTCAAGCCACGGTCAACTTATTTACCCACAACTGAAAAATACCATCCCTACTGTACAGTCATTGGTAACCGACCTGTAGATAATAAATATATATATATATAAAATATTATAACAGTATATTATTAAAGAGAAGTTTAGGACATTTCACACATCTGTTTTAGTTGTACTTAAAACATTTAATTCAGTCTTTCCTGTGTTTAGACTCACATTTGCATGCTGTAGCAAAGATTACATTGAGGACATAATCCTGTAGTTATTATAAAATGTATCGGGCATCCTTTTTTATCAAAGTAAAAGATCCATAATTTATAAGAGGCAAAGGCAACTTTTACAAATGTTGGATCCAAGAAAGGAAACGGAAAACAATTCTTCCTTGCTCACATTCATAACTCTGAATAACAGGTCATGTTTTAAAACAGGACATTATAAAATCAGTTCATTCTGATTGTGAATACTCTGATTTTATGTATGTGAATGTAACATACTTCCAAAACAACAATAACGACCAAATACATACAGGAATACTGAATGGTAATGATACACTAACACAGTGTATTGATGGATAGTCATAGGGCCCAAACACAAATTACTGAGCAGATAAGGCATATGGAAAAATACTATACTATTCGAAGATTTACATAAAATAATCACATTAATGTAAGGCAACGAGCTGTGATCCAGCGTACAGACAAGGTGTGGTCTTAGATCTGTGAGTTCAGCTCATGATGAACGGCCGCAAAAACAAAACGTTTATCATTTTGTTCAGTGTACTTTCAGAGTTGTGTTAAATGATTATCACAATACAATATTACTGAAATATTGAATTATTGCAGGTGTCTAACACATCAAACACAGTGCAACACTCAGTGAAACTGCGGGAAAATTAGGTGTTAGGGTTAGCATTAATAGAGGATAATTTTGCCAACGATGAGCCCTAATCATGAGTCCTGTGGCTTCATTTCCTCTGTTCAGTCTCTGGATAAAGAGAAGAACTTAGTTACAAATGGAGTCACAGACCAGACAGCAGATTCAGACAGAAATACACTGACTTGGTACGTACAGCTGCAGATCTGCGCTCTCCCGCTGAGTTTCCCCAGTCATAAACCCAGCAGGCTCAGGCACAGATGTTGTCTTGTTTGTGACGGTAAAGCGCCTGTGGTGAGTTGTCAATACATCTGGTCCTCTCCAAACACGGCCCTTTGTCTGAACCCTGGCTAATATGAGAAGATGCCTGTCGCTGGGGTCGGGGTGGCGCGGTTGTGGCGTCCCACTCCCACTAACAACTACATTCTGTAACTGGCTTATGCGCACACACGCACACAGTCTCACATACAGACACGAACAAATTCAGCTTGTTCCTGGGTGTCTCAGGTAAAATTATTCTTGATGTTTTCCTTTAAGTTACTTATTTAAATTAATTGTTATTTTTCCAGCTCTCGTGGCTGTGTTGTTTATTTATTTTGCTTGACTGTTTCCCGTTTCCTTTTCTCCCTCAGTTGTTTTCCTATGTCAGCTGTTTATTGCTGCTGTTCGGCTGGTTGTCTCTTTGTTTTGTTTTTTGTTTGTTGGTTTGTTTGTTGTTGTTTTTCTCCGCCCAAAGCCCCCCTCCCCGTTCTCTTCCAGGTTTCGTTGCTTTCTGCAATTGGTGTTTCCCTCTGCTATTTCCTGTTGTCCCCACCCTCCATCATTGTGCCTCCCGTCCCCATGTCTGCCCCCCCCCGTCCGGCCCGGTGACAAATCATCAATGCATATTTAAATAAATGACAGACAAAAGAGTGCACTGATACTCTCTTGTTAAAGTAAAATCTGTCTGGCACAACATGGAATCCAGCTCCTCATCCTCTATAGCAGGCTGCTGGGCAGGACAGGTTTTTAAAAAATTAAAAAAATAAAAATAGGGAAAGAACAGGAGTGGTATTATGCGTCACGCTTCCATAGCGTCTGTCAGGCTGGCTGGCTAACAGCTGGCTGCTGGACTGTGTCTGAACTTAAATCACCAATGTCCTGCAGTAGCCATACATCTCCCCAAATTGGCTTTTTGCTCAGATGGACATTGAAAGACAACAAGGACGTCCACTCTGTGTTCAATGAGTGAAATGGCGAAAAGTTTTTCAGTGTGATAGATGTTTATGCATGTGGCTTCCAGATGTTCACCAAGCAATAAGACACACAGATGCATGCACTTTCACCCTACTTGTCTGGTACTGGTTACATAATGATTCAGCAAGCTTTTCTTTCATCCGTTAAACAATTGATCTGAATGTAATATAATGGTGGAACCAGGGGCAAACTGTTACCTTAGCAGCTTACTAAGGTACTTTTTTAAAAGTACATATTGTCAGAGAATCATAGATTTGAAAGACTTAAACGCTTCCATCATGTTTACAAAGCCAACATACAGTAGCTAAGTAATAATTTGGCAGAGAAGCAGCAGCTTCAGTGTCGTGTCTGCACAGGATGCGTTCAGGCACATTTTTGAGTGTAGGTCACCCACATTTTGGCAGTGCTTATGGCTCAACACATGGATTTGAAGGGTAAACATGCACTTCGGATCGCAGCCTTTACGCAGCCTGAGTAAACAGCTGGGTTGATTTAAACAGAAGCGTATCTGCTCCGTTAGATACGGCTGCAAAACTCCTCCTGTGTAGGCGACCGTTACACATGCAAATCAAAAAAGTCCTAAGCTATCCTTTCAGCTTTCAGTTGAGGATAAATTAGCATATTGGTAAAGAAGCTGACGTCTAATGGGAACAGATAATTCAGATTAAATTTAAAAAATTATTGCATGAGCAGATTTGACTTCTTCCATATTGAAGAAGTTTTAAAAGAAAGACAAATAACAGAGACAAAGAATAAAATACGTGTCTCACAGTAACGGTACATGGTATATTAGAAATTCATTTAGGGGGACTAACAACTTCAATTTGAACAAAATGCTGTGTGGGACCAAGATTATTGATTAATTAGAAGGGAATAAGTGATGTCCTTTTAAACACATAATCCTGTTTTTCTCTCTTGAGTATTCGTGTACTTCGTGTACCTTTTTTGGTTGATTAGCAAGAAAATCTTCACATTTGGATGGAAAACATACACTTCACAGCCAAAGGACAGCTGCTTTGTTTGTGGCCGGCAAAGTCTACTGTACAAGTGTTTTTATGGTGGGAATTGTTGGGTCTAAACCTGCTATGAAAAGTGCAATGAGATCACTTTTAATTTGAATTGGCGCTAAGTAAATTTAATTGAATTGACAGAGCGATGGAGACAGAAATGGCATATAAAGGCTGATAAAGGACATTTGAGGAAACTTTATTTCACTTTGTTTAATAATCTAAAGAAACCATTCTGGTATTGTTTTTGTCTTGTAGAGAGTCAGAGTGTGGAGGAGTGCGGAGAGAGGCTGAAGAGGATCCTGGACTCTCCCAGCATTGCTCAGGCTAACCACCAGCTTCTGGTCCACCTCAGCAGACACCTGGCCCGGGTCAGCCAACACAGTCAGGCCGGTCCCCGACTGCTGGGACAGGCCTTTGCAGAGGCTGTCTTCAAGCACTCTCCTCTCAGGTAATAATAATAATAATAATACATTTTATTTAAGGCGCCTTTCTTGGCACTCAAGGACACCGTACAGAAATGCAAACATTTAAAAGCAGTACACAGGTGTCACTGATTGCCTTTTTTCATTCACATATTTAGCCCATAGACTGTATATAAAAAGATTTAGCCATATACCACGGCCATGTAAGATACACATTTCTTAACTGGCTGGAAGGTGGCTGTTTAAAACACAGTTCAAACACTTTAGCCTCCATTCTTAATTCATGCTCAAGGTGTATCAATGTGCAGGTAACCATAGCAGCGGTACTAAAGCTTCAGCTAGTAGTCAACCATGGGTTACACTGACTACAACAACACATTGAATTGAGGATTTAAATAAAACAGCCTTGTTTTTGTGTGGCCATGGTATAAGAGGCATGACACATTTCCAGAAGTTTATCTAAAGAGGGGGGGTGGCTGTGACTTCAGGAGGTAGAGCGGGTTGGCCGTTAATCGGAAGGTCGGCGGTTCAATCCCCGACTCCCCCAGGCTGCATGTCAAAGTGTCCTTGGGCAAGATCCTGAACCTTGAATTGCCCCTGGCGGCTGTTCCGCCAGTGTATGAATGTGAGTGAATGGTAAACGCCGATGTAGTGAAAAAACGCTTTGTGTGGTCGAAAAGACTCGAAAGGCGTAATACAAATATGGAGCATTTACATTTACATTTAAATTTAAAGAAAGCAAGGCAATCCAGTAGGAAGCACCACTTCACCTTGCGGCATTTAGGGTTATATGTATGGTTTTTAATCACAGTATCAGTCTCTGAGGGACAGGGTAAGGCCACGATCAGACAGACAGCGCTTTGCAGATTTGAAAACACAAAGCGCACAGCAATGCCTTTTTTGGTCGACTTTGGAAGAGCAGTGCGCTGTGCGCTTTTTCCATGTTGCAAGGCAACCACCAAATCAGCTGTCCCGTCAGTCTAATCTAAGATTATAGCACCAGTGATCTGTAATCTTTGGTTTGCCTCTAAGTAATAACTGTCATATTAGCAGAAACTTGATCACAACTCACCGGTCTGTGTCTTTTGTTGCTAAAAACATCTTTAATAAAATTGACAAACGCAGAGCGCCTGCTGTGGCGTTGTTTGAGGGTGAGAGATGGACAAACACGCAGGAGACAGGGCAATGGAGATCCATGTGGGAACATGAGACCCTCAGAATGGGGAGACACCACTGGTAGGACCACCAGCTGGTCCAGTAGCTTCGCCTTAATGATGGTCGGTTCAAAGCTTGTTTTAGTATGAGTTTAGGACAGTTTGTTGCAGTCTCCAGACAATCCATGCAACTGTAAACTTCCATCACCACAACTGAGGGCAGGTCCCTCCATTCATTCGATTGGACAATGGAAAAAAATGCGAATGACGTGGGGCGCTTTCTGCCAAGAGTTAAATTTTTGTGAACTCCGTGCGCTCACAACGCTCCCTCGAAAATGCAAATTGCAGCAGGCGCCCCAAAACGCGAGGCGCCCAGAGCGCATAAACAGCGCGCAGAACGCTTACTGCCAATAGAATACAATTTTAAAAAGCCGCCTCGCACTGCAACAAACACATTCTGTCTGGTCCTAACTCATTTTCATCAAACACAGGAGTCTCCTAGATAATGCAATGATAGGTTTACATTATTGCTGCTGGTTTACACTGTTTGCAGTTTGGTGCAGCAGATGGCTCTAAACACTGTGGTCAGCTGGTATAACTATGAAGAAAAAAACAGAGGCATGAATCACAGCTGTAACAAATTCATGCTTAGTCATTGCAGTTAGGAAGTATTCATCACACAACAGCTGCCAAAATCATCTAAAACTGACCCTGAATATGAAGCTGCTGAATATTTTTTTGGGTTACAACAAAGTGTAATCTTTAGCATCAGCTTTTTAACCCCTGTAATTGAGATTGGGAAAATCTTGAGAATCGTACTTGATTTTATTCCTTCAGTTTTTACGTCCACAAGTTTTTTATTATATTTTTATTATATCTTTGATATTTTTATCAAAGAACCAGGTTACAATATTGTTAATTTTTTGTACTGATGATTCAATCAGGAGCATTTTCTCTCCATCCGAGTCTTAAAGTACTCCAACTGTTAGTGAAATGAACGTGACTTTTATTTCCAGAGCCCTGGATGCTCAAAATAACTTTTCCGATATTACTACTTGATAAGATGCTGGTGTGCAGCGGTAAGTTGGAGAAGCAGTGATATCATTAGAGAGGTGTAGCATAGCATAAATATAGCAGAAAAAAGGAAATCATTTAATATTTTTATGCTATTTTTAAGACAGGATTTTAAGAGACAAAGCTAAATCAAAAGAAGATGTCTAATTGTCTGGTGGTTTATCATGTTTGCACATTTCAATATGTGCATGTTTCATGGTCCTTAAAGAATTCTGTAAAATCTTAGTTTCAATCAAAACATGAAAACCACAAATGATGAAAATGAGAGCCGATAGAGGTTCCGCCCATACAGCTGTGGAATGAAATTTATGATCTTTAGTATTTCAACCATTTCTTTTTTCTTTCCATTTGTTGCATAAAAAGTCCCACATCGTTTGGGCAGAAAGGGTTTTTTTTCTACACTTTCTACAACCAAAGAACTAAACAAACAGTTTGGCTGAATATAGGACATTAAGAGTGGCACTTTTTTTTAACTGTCCACAAAACAACCACCGCTCATTTCCCTGACAAAACTGAAATAAATGAACGAGATTGGCTTGATCCAGCACAAAGTGTAGTAAAAGCTCTGCCCTCGCTAACAGGAAAACTAAATCTGATATTTGGCTCAGCTTTAATATCAACATCCTGCAGTTTAAGAGCTGGATGTCTGAACACTGAGAAAATGTCATTAACTAGGCTGATGGTATTGTTTTGTTTCTCTGTAGCCAGCACAAGCTCGCCTGCGTCTGTTTTTCCAGAAATTACTGAGGAATTTCTCCTTGTGTGCGGTGGAGATGTAGTGGATTTGGGGAGGTACTCAGTGAGTCAGAAGCGATGATTGTTTGCATAGCCTGGTCAAGCAATTCACCTCTGACGTGCACAACGGGCGGATAAAGAGCAAGGCGGCATCGTAGCATGCCATACCATTCCAACCAGATCCCATGTTAGCTTATTTCGTGTGTGTGTGGAAATGCTGATTAGTCCTAGATGGTTCTGCAAATATTTAGGCACATATTCACACATATTGTGCTGTTTGGGCTTCCGATTGTCAATACGTTTCAACAACAAAACGCACCAAAGAATTATTGATCAAACAACAATTGTGTGTGTAGCCTAAACCTGTGTAGTTCAGTGGTGTCCTTTACAATTTCACAACATCTTCTGTTTATGTTTTTGTCAACAGTGCGGATGTGAACCCAGAGCATCACGTCAGGATCTTGGAGGCTCTAATCGCAACAGGAGGTCTCATGGAGATGCAGGCTGCACCAGGTAGGATAGTAACAAACATGTGCACACAAACTTTATATGCACACACGCTTTTATTCTTTCTCTTAGCAAACTTTATATTTATTTGCTAGTGTATAGCAGCATACATATGATCTTGATTGGGTCACACCAAAGGTTATCTGCTCTGTCTCTCAACACTAAAACATTCAGTTTATTTTCCAAATGTTCTGCTCATTGACAAAATGTCTCAAGTTTGTTTCTCAAGCGTATCACCGTACATTTCTCACACTGGAAACAAGACATTTTCTTTCCCTTCCCCACCGTACCACAAACTGCAGCGGAAAACACACGTTTGGTTTATGAAAAATGTGGAAAACACAAACCTTTTGCCCAAGCTGCTGTGATAAATTGGGCATGAAGCATGAAATAACAGCTTTAACTTTGCTCTCCTTTAGTTTCGTTTGCACTGTGAATGTACAGAGTTTATGGTAACAAAACACTGCGGTTTCATGATGTTTTTCTTCTTGGATTCCAGCTTTGCTGAGAGCAGAGAGGGTATGAACTGAGTGTGGCACGTCTGGTATATGAACTGTACAGTGTACAGATAATTCTCAGACCTCAGCATGATTTCTCTGAAAGTATAGAAAAACAACACCCTTTCTCAGACTAAAGGGTTTTGGGCCAGAGGAGAAACATTGTCAAATATGATATGTGTAATTGATTTAATTCTGACAGAACATATCTGATAAAAGCCATACTCCAAAGAAGGTGTATTCAGCTAAGTTAAAAATGGTATCAAATCACAGACTGCATTAAAGATGTGGACGTAGCCATGGTGATGTCACCCAGTGGTTTATGGCCTACTGTGTGAAGCTTGAGTTTCACGTTTTGGAATCCAAGTTACTCACTTTCAGTGTGACACTCTGAGTCAACTCCAATAGCAACCAAGTGATTTTTGTTTATCGCTGCTATCTTTAATCTAAACCATTTTTTTTTTATATAATGCTGTTTTGACAACAACTGTTTAGTCCAGGGCCAACTTACCTAATGTCCAGTTGTAAGAAACGTCAGACTTGACCGCTTTATTCCGTTTAGTATGAGTCTGAGATCTGATGCTGAGGTTTGAGGAAGACTTAAGATGAACTTGCACAGGGAAGCTTCAACCTGCGTGTGAGTCTTTGGTGTATGTGCAGAAATCAAATGCTGTGAAGAGATCACTCAGGCTCTGTGAGGACGAATGAAAGGTCAGATAGCAGGTGTGTGACTGATTGCAAGGGCCGAGCCAGTCCGTTAAGGGTCATTGTCTGTAGGTCAGTGCGTGTATAATTGTCAGTAGGTCTGTGTGTGTGTGTGTGTGTGTGTGTGTGTGTGTGTGTAAGGTTGTACTGCTCTGTTGAAGGCCATGGTGTTATGGTCAATGTCGACATATTGTTGCAGCAGTGTTTATAGTCACTGCTCAGGGGTTATGTGTCTTTGATATGGAGCAGTGGTTCATTCAGAGGTGATGTTTGCAAGGTGCTGGACTAATAATTAGATGAGAGTCATATTTATGGTTCAGATATGACCAGTCAAGGACATAACCTGGACAATATCAGCTCTGTACACCAGGTAGATATGCTAAAACTTCCTCAGCCTCCTCCCTTCCTCTGACAAAGTGGATCGTCATGCTAAACATAAACATCTTCATTACATGATTATTTCCAACCCCTGGACTGGTTGATTTTATTCATCCTGGAGCCAGAACCTTTTCAGTTTAATTGCATTTTCTTATCTGCCTTAGATACAATCTCTCGTGGCATTCTACAAGGTACCGTCTTAGGTCCTCTTCTTTTCTTCCCATGGATGCTACGTCTTGGTCAGAGAAGTTGTCAAAATTAAAAGTAATATTTCCCTTTGCTTTGTAATGCACTTATCTTAGGGCCCGTGTCCAGCAAAGCTTCTTTTGCCAGTTGAAAACGCCAGCTGGTTCTGCGAGTACCACCGTTTGGTCCTAGAGCTGAGGTTGGAAGAAGCCTGGTTCCAGGATAGTAACCATTGCTACGGTGTTGTGTCTACTGTGATTGGACAGCTGGGTAAAAAGTGACAGTGAATAGTGCACTGTTTTTCTCACAGTTGAACATTTTTCAACTGTCGGCGACCAAAAAAACCCCCACTGGCGTCAGAAAAAAACGCTTTGGTGGACACGAGCCTTTAACTTCATTCAAAATTCCAAGGACCTCAAATAAACCTGCTGACTCTAGACAAGACACTATTTTAAAAATGTGTTGGCTAAAAACATTCAAGATTAATGAGAGTAAATCTTTTTGACTGATTTTGTCTGTTTTGCCTCCCTGCTTCCATTTTCACTGTTCACACCTGAGAGTTCAGTTCACACAGATAAAAATGAACTAGTTCACGTTCATAGTTCACAATTTTGAAGTTCCCAAAAAAATTGTTCCCGTTCATTCCTTCAGTTTTTTTTCCTTCAGTTTTGAAATACTCAGTTGGTCTTACCCTTTGTTAATTATTTGTTGTGATTATCATTCACTCACACATATTTCCCAACTCCGTGTGTCGTTTCAGTTTAGTTGGCGGTTGTTGGCGTTTAATACAGTTTTCCTTCTTTAAGGAAAATATCCAGAATCATAATCTAATCTTGTTCTAAAATATATTTCTACTCAAGCTGAGAATATTAATAGAAGCATTCACAAAATTGCCACTTCGCATAAAACAAAAGAAGCTGAACCATCAATTGAGACGTTATCTTGTGGGGAAAAAAGAGCTGACTTTAAATAAAGGGTTTTGACATTTTAAATCTTCTATAGAGACAGAAATAGTTTTGGAGCCACCTACTACTGACCCTTAGTTGACCTGCGTCTTAAGACACTTTTGCATTGACTTCAGCTTTAAGGTATGGTGGAAGATCAATAAAGTATTTCTGAAATACTTACTGCAAAGCAATACAGCAGACAATTACAGACAACAGACACCGTTCATAGAGCCACAAATCAGACTCCATCATAGGTGGGACTCCTTTGTCGTTTGTTCGATTTTCATTTTTTGTGGGTGACGCACAAAAGGACAGAATGATTTCTGGAGGAGGATCAATAATTCCTGGAATAAACCTCTGCCCTGCTGAGTAGGGAGATTGAATGGATACGTCAGGGCGTCGGAGCTAGACTGCCGCTGGAGAGATTTTTCCTGATTACGGATATCTTTTAAATGCAAATGTTAAAATGTAGCCTGATGGGAAGCAAACACAAGGACACTCAACATGCTCAGACTGATTTAATTCGAAACACAGTCGACATTTTACAAGACTCCTCCTCAGGGTGTCCCGGTTTTACCTGTGCGTCCTCATTTGCTCATTTGATGCTTTCATCATGTCAGGAATTGTCTCTAAATACGAATTTGGCTGTATTTTTTCTTTATTTATGAGGGCTTACAGTATTTTGGTAATGAATACTTATAAATGCATGCTCACTGCACATTTAGAAAGTTATGTGTCAACAGTGTTTGGAGTAACGCGTAACAAAGTAACCCCCATCAGGTTAATTGTGCCTGTTACGCAATAATGTAACATTACTAGTGATAACTTCAGTAATCACATTACAGTCACTAATAACAATCATCGCGTTACTTGCGACAGCTGGTTCTTGAACTATCTGCGTAAGGGGAGGAGAGAAACATAAATGTTCCTTTTCGTCACTTTTCCGATCTAACTTTTGACTCCAGCACCAGTTCATGAGGCCGCAGAAATTTGCAAAGCTGCCAAAGACGTCTTTCAAGGGGTGGAAGTATTGTATTAGTTTCACGAAAGGACAGCGATACCCTCTATTGCGCCTGTAGCGAGGCTCTTTAGCCTGGGCAGTCTGCTGACTCAAACGGTTTGAGAGACTCCTGCCCAGGGTGCGAACCATGGGGGAGCTAGGTGGAGCTTGAGTTGTGATATTTGGGGGGGTCTCTAAAATATTGACAGCTTGCTTTATTGCCATTAATCTCTATATTTCTCTGTCATCATGGATCGTGTGGAGCGTCAGACTTCATCCAGCCAGAGGGAACTATAACTGACACAGCGGGTGTCCGCGATCTCCTGGCCCTGTACCCTCACCCGCCTCCCTCCCTCTCCGGTACGGGTTATGTCGGTAGTACGACCGACACGCTGTGAACGGTTCGTGATCGTTCCCTTTGGCTGGATGAATATTACCATGCACTACTGCTGCTGGAGGCTCCACACAACTTTCTAAATTCTTCCCTCTCACTGTTTTTCCTTTGAAGTCTCAGCATTTTATTGATATATATATATATATATGTGTGTGTAGGCTATATATATATGTGTAGGCTATATAT
>JAPMOB010212428.1:1323-55442 GCA_029875015.1 Lepomis gibbosus | reverse complement strand
ACCATCATTTTTAACACAATTACTTTTCAAGTGTACAAACAAGTGGAACAACCAGAAAGGAAGGACTGTCTGAATGTGTGCCCTGTTATCGTCATTTGTACCTTTAACAAACCTGCTTTCTCTATTTGACAGCAGGGTTTTTATCCCGCATTTGAGTGTGAGTGGAACAGTTCTAAACAATTTTGCACTCAGATGAAACTTCTTACAAACTAGTTAATTTTGGTTATTGGCTGTCTTTCTGCAAAGAATGCTAGTAGAGGCTAATTGCTAGATGCGCCTCCTGTTAGTGGACGACAGAATTTTGCTGACTGGATATTTCTTACTGAAATGTACCTTGAGAGTTGTAGTTGACTTCTCTTCTTACATTAGCACATGCACAGGCTTTGTACCTTCAACTTTGTATCAAATAACTATTTTCTAATGTAGTTCCTCATCTGGGCAAATCAACTGAGGGAGTTTTGTGTCCAAAGAGCTTTGGAGCCTCTGCAGTTACTGGTCCTCTAACATTGTCTGTCATCTGGAACCCTGGAAATTATTTTGAAATATTTTTCAAGTGCATCTAAAGATCTACATGGAGGAATCAGATCAGTAGGCCGTTTATAAAGGCAGTCACTCTGCCTCGTGGCCAGGGATGCAGAATTGTGTAGTTAGTCTGTGTGTTTGGTCAGAGAGCAGAGGTGGGACGGCTTGTGTTACATTATGAGGCCCTGTGGCAATTTGTGCTTGGCTGTGATCTGGACTCAAGAGACAGAAAAAGGAAGAATGGAACAAAAAGAGAAAATGAGGGAAATTCAAGGAAGAGAGATAGAAGATAAACAGGAAGAGAAACAGGCAAAAAGACAAATGGAGAGAGAGGGAGGAGATGCATTTTGTTGAACAGCCTGCAAGGTGTAGTGTATTCCCTGGAGAACCATTTAAACAACACACACATACACAAACGCACGGCAGCATGTTATCAATATTGTTTCTTGCAGTGGTAGCTATCATGGTGGTATGCACCAATTACTCAGCCTGGAGCAGCACATGTGTGGTCGCTACAGCAGAGGAAAAGCTACATGGCTCACAACACTATTGATCAAAACCTGTGGCCTGCCTTTGTATGTGTGTGTGTGTGTGTGCGTGTGTGATTGTGTACCTGTGTGTTTTCTACTGTAAGTGCACAGGCATGCTTTTTCCATTTCAATTCGTGTATGCATTTGGTGAATGTGTGTTCAGGCACATGTCGCAGGGACAGCAGGCAAAGATGCTGTTTATGAAATTGGTATCATTTGTCTTGGATGTGGTGGAGGGTGTTGGAAGCTGGCGGGGCTTCCACAGCTGGAAATATCCAAACACATGATATAAGGTTTGTGGTCGGTGGTATAGTGGAGGTGATATGAAGTGACCAGATGAGAATAGGTGAAATTTTGGACAGGGGTGTTCGGGTGGGCGTGGCCTTCAGTACATTACATTCAGCGAACAGTAAAACACGTGAAAGTCAAATTTCAATTCTAAAACAAATTATCATTGTTCAAGAATTCAACTGTCTGTCATCAGTGCGGAACATATCACATCTGTCTGCGCAACCTCTCCTTCTCCATGGTTGCCTGAAGCTACACTTCCCCTACAAAACTAAAGGGGAAAAGAGCACTCATGTTACTTTGCACCCATAACAATGCTGTTGACACAATGTCCAGATATCCTGCAGTCCCTGCTGTATGTTATATTAGCAAAACAGTGACTAACTGTAGGCAACACCAAATTAATGTTTCACAATGATCAGTGTTTAATGTTTTATTAGGCTATAAGTAATCAAAAGATTTAGTGTAATTTTTGGAACAAACCTGTCGGGATACTGGACAACTGCTCATAATTGCAGGAAGAAAAAGCTAACCTGGTTCTGCAGTTCAAATATATGCCAACCAACATCTCTCTAGCTTATTAATAAACTCTAGGGCTGTTGCCCTAAGTAATTTCCCCTGCGGTGACTTGTTGTGTCAATGCAGTATTATTGACATTTTTGATAAATGAATTAATTTGGTGCCATACAGCATAGTAAGTTTGTCTGTGGATATCACCTCACTGCCCAGCGAGCCGCTGATTCCAGCTTTGTGGTCTGAGCAAGCTAGCTGGTGGGTGCTAGTCAAAGTTACACAACATTGCAGAGAAAACTCAGTCCTGCAGTTTGATCATCAGGTCATGTCTACCAAAACAAGTTGCACACTGCAGCAATGCACACTCGCACACACACCTGTGCAAAACAAAATAGTCTTCCATTCAACTTTAATAACTAAAAACTATTTAATTTGCTGTGTAGCAACCAATCCACTCCTTTTACCTGTTGAAATACCATAAATTTGGCCAATACAAAACATAAGTACAGTATTCTACTTGCCAGAAAGTGACTGCAGCCTCTGCTTATTGACTTAAAGCTAGTTTCTGCCTCAAAATGACTTGATATCATTCAGTTGACAGATTTTAAAACTGGAATCGTCCCCCTTTTTTATTTCATATATAATAACATTATATTTTTTAATAACATACTGACCACCAAACCAAAAATGTCCACGGTTTTCATTTCAGAAATATGGTCACCTTAATTTAACAGCGCAATATGCTAACGGCAAGCTAGCTAATCTACAAAATAAACAGTAATACAACATGCAACACCTACAGTCTGAAGTCGTGTCACAGGCAGCCCATGGCAATCTATCCTTAAACCGTGTAAAGCAGGAAAGTATGAACATTACACTTTGCTTGTTGCGGCACTTTCCCATCATCTGCGGTTGGCTTTGCCAATAGCGTGGTATTAAAATTTTGTGTTTATTGCGACACCCCTAGGATAATCCAAAGAGTGGTGGTTTTACAAAGAGTGCTGTAACTATTTCTTGGCTAACGAGCTTGGTATAGTAAACTCCTTAAGTCTTGTTGGTTGCTGATGCTGCACATAAGCGGGCATATGGATAATGTAGTGATCTAGAAATAGCTAAACCTATACATAAATAACGGAATGTAAAAAAAAAAAAAAAGATATATTTTTTTAAATGGCAAACTAGTCCTCTAAATTATGCTAAAGGACATAAAAGAGCATGTGAGAGAGAAACTAGAATGTAATTCTGTTTAAGTGTGTCGTTTAGCAATGATGTGAATGGAACTACAGTTGCAGACTTAAGCCACTGTGAAAGGTGACGACCTCTGACAGCAGTCTCACATGAACGGGGTCAATCACGGATTGTAGGAGCATCTGATCTCTGGTATTAAACAGCCCTGAACTGATTTCGCTGGGCAGCATTTGATCAGCAGCCTGCTAGTCTAATTTTGCCTTAAGTGTCTTTCAGCATAGATGCTCCCTCGCTACCTGCTCTCTGAAGTCTATTCTGGATGACAACATCAACTCATTACCTAAATGTAAAGTCAGTGATGCACTTTGGTTCAGTGGATTTCAATTTATTCCACTAAGCCTTGACTCGAATTCTCAATCAAAGAAAGTAACCGAGGTTCACTTTAAGCAACACTGACAACTTTGGAGTTGTCACATTTATAAATAATACAAAATGCCTTTACACTTAACACACCACTTGATTTCTGAATTTAAACTCCACTAAGGATAAAAATAGATTATTCAAATTAATTTACAGAATCTAAAGAGGAGCGTATGTTCAGATCGCCCACAGGGAAGAAGATTGAATTTGCATTAAGAAACATCTTTCCCAGACTGTCCTTTCATTGATGATGATGTACACAATCGGTCATTTATACTGTAGAGTGCATTTAATTTGATAGGTAGTGATCTCTGATGACTGTCGCTTCTGCATCTAACGATGATTAAAATGGAGTATGTTGCAGTACACTCAGATGATTGACAGAACAATGTCATTCAGTGTGTGTGTGTGCGTGCAAGCAAGTGGAAGCATACATGCACATGTCTGTATGTGTTTATTTACTGCAAGTGAATTTACACAGACATACTACACACACCACTGTTAATGGATTGCATGCAGATTTGAGCATGAATGTTTTGTATGTTTATGTTATTATGCTCCTCTATTCTTGCCTACTCTTTACCATTAGTCTCTTTCTCTCTCTCTCTCTGTCTCTCTCTCTCTCTGTATCTTTCTGTTGGTCTGCAGTCCTGTCCTGTCTGACAGCTTTGGCAGCACGTCAAGTCTACTCACTACACACGCCAATCAAACCCTGTCCAAGCAAATAAGCAATTAATCATTAGCATCTACAAGCAGCCAACACAGGGGACGCGAGGAGGAGGGAGGACGGCAAGGAGAAGAAAGAGGTATCAGGATTTATTTGGGTTCAAATGTGACCCTACCCCCTTCAGACACACACACACAAACACACACACACACACACACACACACAATTCTGCAGTGGTGAACGTATAACAAGGGGATTATCTTCTTAATAAGTCAAGGGATGAATTATGGAAATGAGCATGGGACGGTAAAAAAAGAAACAACTGGACAGCATCTGTTGACTTACAAAACAAACTATTAGGTTTTTCTCTCCACTCACAGTAATGGCGATTAGATGATTAGTCTGTGGTTGAAATGATTAAATGGCGCGTATGGGAGAGAGTGTTCCTTTGTGTGTGTAGTTACCTAATACTCGGGGTTAGGTAAAAGTCAGGTATTAATAGTAGGGTTCTCAGGTGTAAGAAGTAGTTTGGCGTTTAGCACAGCGGCGGTGACTGAGCATTTTGTAGAAGTGCTTCCTACAATTGTTTTGCCATAATGGTGACATATAAAAAATAATTACAGGCAGTATTATATTTCTTACAAAATGTATAAGACAATTATTCTAAATTAGTTGTAATTTGAAGTAGAGAGGGTTTGTGCTGTAGGGTTTCCAGGCAACCAGCAAGGTTTCAGGAAGTCACTGCTCTTTGCCAAGAAATAGCCCAATATATAGACCCATTGTTACAACCACAGCTTGTTGTTCTTTTACTTTGGTGTTCGCGCAGCTTAAACAAACAACAAGAATGTGCATGTGCAAATTATTGAGCTTTTGAGGTGCGAGCAGGCAGATTTTTTTCAACTCTGGACAGTGCCAAGCTAGCTGTTTCCCCATTTCCAGTATTTACTGTGCTAAGCTAAGTATAAACTGGCAGTAACCTTTTATTTAACGGACAGATATGAGAACGGTATCAGTCATCTCATCTAATTATCTGCAAGAAAGTAAAGAAGCTCCAGTACATCCAACTTGGCGCTTAATAATTTGGAAGTGCCTTAAACCAATAAGGATGCCTCACGTCAGCCAAAATTCTTATGATGTTACATTGTCAACACACTGTATTTTTAACCTTCACATTGCCAACTGCAATCATGCAACCATCTTGCATTGATTGCTTGCAAGCCATCCATTCCTTGATGATGAGAACATGGCATAATCTTCCGTTTCAACATACATGAGGCACACTTTCAGTTCAGAAGGACAAATATCTAAATCCTTTTATGGGTGTTTATAGCCTGTATCGTTTCCTCTGTCTGTTTGCTTAGTGTGAAATAGTGATAGCAGGTTCAGTGATACCAACTGCCCTTCCTGTCTTGTCTTCTAATTGGTCCAGATTAGTTGATTGTCCTTTATTGCTATCGGCGGATCATCTGTCATTGGCCAGGGTGCCAAGGTCAACCTCTGAGCCTTGCAGATAATGTCACATATACAATTACATGCCATATGTGTCCACGTAATTTGGAGATTTGAAAGAAAGAATGGTAAAATGATTTTGTTGTAGTGACTAATGATGGCTGGACTGACTCCTGGACAACTATTACTGAGATATTGTAACACTGACATGACATTTATTTTGCAGTTTACATCAAGACTTGCAGCATTACTGTGTTATAATACAAACGCACACAAACACATATTCCTTCCTGTAAGACACCAACCAACCCACCTCCAGCCCAAACCACATGAATTGAAAACAAGTGAACCCTGTGACTGCACCGATGCACTCTTTGGTGTAATAACTTGGGAGATGGGGGGAGAATCCACAATCTGACCAAAAAATGGAGAAAAGAAGCAAACAGTGAAGGCAGTGGAGTGACAAGACTGTCTCTCCTCTCCCAGGGGTGCACAAGAGATTTCACAGCTGGGGGGGCTGCAAATCTGTGCCAGCTTCCTCTCTGCACCCCCTCTACTCCTCTGCACACATACAGATGAGTAGAATCATTATGTGTGTGTCCTTGTGAGCGCACACCCTCTGTGTTTACAGCCCTGCAGCAACAGCGCTGATATGTGTGTTTCATTTGTGTTACTGTCCCTCAAACTGCAGCAAAATGGCAGGTTTCTTCCCAACAACGCAAACAGATGATAACAGTCTCTCTGCAGTCAATTGTAACACAGCTCCAAGCCCTTAATACAGGGATATCTACTGTGTCGCCACTGGCTGTTGCAGACGCACACATAACACACAGTGGCATGCAAAGAATGAAGCTTTGACAGACAGACAGACGGTCTCTTGTTGATATCAGATGCATGGTGATGAAGCCGGCAGATAACGTGTGGCATTTCTGATCTGACATGCAGCATACCTTCATTCAATTCCAACCTGACCAGGAGGGACCTATTAGCAGCATTATACAATAAAGATAAGGTGTTTCCTGTGTGCTGTTGTAACGTTTGTTGATTTGCTTTCATTTTTTAAATGAAAGATTGTTGTTAGCTCCTGGTATTTCCTTTGCAATAAGGGATTATTACCAACACTTAAGGCCGGCTCACGTCGGTTTTACCCAGATATAAAGTGGTTTAGATAATCTGGCTGAAGTGTAAGCTTATTTACAACCTGCCTGTCTCTTTTTAGCGATGTCTCAGCAACTACTTGAGAGACTAGCTGATAGAGCTGATGATCAAAACTACAAAAACAAGACCCAAGTTGTATTTAACCAGAATTTCCTAACAACCATTGACTGGGTTCAAATCAGTGCAACCAAGGTCGATGTGGCAGTTCATTTGCTAATTTATCAGAACAAGTCCAATAAAGATAAAATCTCAGTCATGTGCTCAGGCGAGGTAATTCCACGAGGTAACTTAATTGCTGTCACGTGAAATATCCTACTTTTTTCACCTTCCACTGAACAAAGTTTATATTTGCAGTGTCGGATCTCTGTGACACACACTAAGCTTGCGACCGGAAGTTGTTGAGTCATATCTGAGTTATGCTTTTGTTTTCACTGAACACTTGAACTATGACGCATCTTCTGTAGCTTTGGCCTTCAACTCGGTATGGCAAAGACAATCCCTAATGTGTTTACACTGATATCTGCATCTCAGGCATTCAAGAGACACGCATGAGGCAATATATTGGACAGTCAATGAACAGTCAACAAAAATCCTGTGACAATTTACATGAAAATGTACGCTCTATTTTTGTGAAAAAGGTGTGTTATATTTAAAGCGATTTGTGGGATCATTTGTCCAAAATGCAGAAGTCTATTCACTTTGAGATTAAAAATTAGAAAAACTTAATTCTGCCTCTTCCTTCTCCCCCTCTCTTTTGCACAATTCTACTTCTATTTCTTTACTTCTGCCTTTCTCTCTGTCTGTTTTTTCTTCATCTCCCCCAAGCAAAGAGGACAGCTGCTTATCCCTGATAAACGGCTGGCATTTGGTGCAGCGAGAGAAGGGAGAGATGGGAGTGAGGTTGTGAGGAGACAGTGGGGTGGGGGTCGGATGGGCGCGGCACATCGGTCGAGACGGCGAGAAGTGAAGAAGGCAGAAGCAGTGATTAAAAAGCAGGGAATTTTTGGCAGCGGTCACCGTAGAAGAGGAGAGGGGGTGGTGGGAGAAGAGAGAAGATGAGGTCTAATAGTGACCTAGATTCCAAGACGCCCAGACATAATAGGCAGGGCCTTACCCCACATGAACCCCTTCACCCTCAACCCTCCTCCTCAGTCAAAACAATAACAGAAAGGAGCTGCAGCAGAAGAGGGGCCCAATCTGGGGATGGTTTCACCCTACCAGCTCAACCCCCCGCCCCCCCCAAGTGTACTGCATTTGGCCTCTATATTGCTAACTCCCATCAGCTGTATGGCGCTCAATCCTCTGGAAATTCCTGGAAAGGGAACATAGGGAATGTTGGGACAATGTTTGGATAAACTTCTGCTGGGGTCTTCTGAACCGTCTCCAACTTTGTTAGGTTCTGGATTGTTTACATTGCTTGATGTGGTTAACGATGCGTGTGTACAGTGTGTGTATGTGTGCATATTTAAGCAAAATTAACTTAATTTAAAATCACATTAAAGGAATAATTTGAACTATTCGTAAGAGGGATCAGTACTAAAACAGCAGTGTAAAAACAATAAATGTTTTCTTCTTTTTTTTTTAAGGGTTGTGTTTACATGCTGGACTATTTGTTGGTCAGGACCAGTAGCTTCCTGGAGTCTCTGTTGGTTCCCTGGCAACAGCTCTAGGCCAAAAAATAGTTAGGCACATACATTTTTATACAAATTAAACAAATGGTATATAATGTGCTAATTAGTGAGCTTTAGAGTTGCTGGTTGGTGTATTTTGTTACCTTTGGACAAAGCCAGGCTAGCTGTTTCTGTCTGTTGTTTTTCTGTCTGGTGTTTCGCTGGGTCTAACTTCATCTCAGTAATTTAGTAAATTCTACCTTAAGCAAAAGTTATGAAGATATATTTTAAATCTAAACCACCCTTCAGAATATGTCTGAATTCATTGTGATATCTTTCTCCAGAAGTCAGTGTTCTTTTCATCAGGATTACAGCATAGCACAGTTGTTGTCTTTGTATGTGTTTTATTTCTTCCCCTCTCTCTTCTCTGTCTTCCTCTCGCACAGTAAACAGGAGCTTATCTTGTACCAGCTACCCTGGTTGTGGAATCAGACCCAGACAGACATGGCGATGTGAGATGTCTCAATGGGACATGTCATGTGACCTGAGGCTGCCCCTGAGAGTTTTTCTCCTTGTTGCCTCTTATGAACCCACACAGTCACGTTTGGAACATAATACACAATAAAGGGCCAATCTCTTTAGCTGTCAGCTTGTGATTGTTGGTTTGACACACTTATTTCCCTCTCAAAGTTGGACAAGAAGATCACTATCAACTTTATCTCTATGCATGCTCTCTGCATATTTTCATGTTCTACTTTGTTCAACTGAAGAATTGCAAATGTAGAAAAAAACGGCCCAAAAATAAAAAGTAGTATTGTGTTCAGATCAGTTATGCAATTGGAGCTATTTTTTGATACCCGTCTATTTACTCATCCACTTACCACCTCTCTGCAGCTAAAGCAGGTCTTGCCAGGTTGCCAGGTGCACTCACTAGCTTCACACTTGGGATTTGTTTATGGTAGAATTGTAGCCATCAGCAGAGTTAGCAACCCAGAGTTGAAGATGGAACCCTTGAAATGAAGCAATTGGAGGTGAATAAAAAGCTCCACACACACACACACACAGATCATAGAGCATTTTCAAATTCTTTTAATAGAGCCTGAGTGGCTTGTGGATGGCATTGTCAGTGTGAGTGGCATTGTCAATATGAAGACTATCATTCATATTGTCAGTCTTTGAGTCAGCCCCCACCCCATATATTTTATATTATATAATATAAATTATATGTTATATTATATAGTATAAATATTATATTATATAATATAAAATATGTTATAAATACAGTCTACATGTATATATACCATCAGCCTCAGGCCTCAGTTGTACTTTGCGTTTAGTGCTAAATTATCAAATGTTACCAGGATAGCGCACTAAGCTAAGATGATGAACATATATATTACATAGAACATAGTAAATATTACTGCTAAACATCCGCATTTTAGCATTGTAATAATCAGCACATTAGCATGCTGACATTATTATTTAGCGTAAAGTATCAGACCTGTTAACGTGGCTTTCGTCTTTATCAAGCGGGAACCTCAGGGTCTGAAAAGTGAAGCCGAATACTGTCAGCTCCAGTGCCTGATTGCAAAACATCAAGCACACGGACAAAATGCCTATCTCGAAGCTTAAAAGTGATAAACCAATTGCTGATGTCAAGGAGACCAGATCCACGTCTTTAATATAGTCTATGGTCTTTATACTGCCTTTACGCTGTCTCTAATATTTTAGTCTGGCTAGACAAAAATATCCCTGGCCTATTTCTGTAGGCCTATACACAGACAGATGAATATTGAAAATACTGAATGACTACTGAATGTTTCTTTGTTGCTGTCCACCATGCAACTGATGCATTTAATGACCTGGATCTCTTTTTCAAAGGCATAAAATCTGCTAACTTTAGTGTACTTTTGTGAAACATCATTAAATTTTTTACACCATCATAACAACATACAGGTCAAAAGTGCAGATATGCTGTGCTGGAGAAGGATTGGCATGATTCTTGATTCTCAACTTGATTCTTAAGAGTAAGATTATTTGCCTACTCACTACACCCCAGGGCCATTCCACTCCCATTACGAGTGACAAATGGCTAATTTCGTTATTTGGCCAGATGCAGCTGATGGTAGCCTGAATCCAAACGCTGGTTATTGGCTAGGTTACCACGGGCGGATCACAGGAATATTTGAATAGCCGAGGTCGGTGTGTTGGTTTGGGTTTAACAGAATTTGGTTGTGAGTCAGGGATGGGGAGTTAGTGAGTGCAGGCGTGGGAGGATTGTGGGTTTGGTGCTGAGAGAAAGGGAGAGGGAGAGAGGAAGAGAGAGACTCATCCCATAGCCACCAGCGACAGTGACCAGCCATTGGATTTGCAATCTGCAATCATTCCAAATAGATGCTGTGCATCCATAATAAGCATTTTGCACTCATGCAAAGTGACAATTTGCACGTAAATACAACCGTTGGACAATATGGTGGTCTATTTTTGAAGATCATGGCTGCACAAGGAAGAGGTTAAATGAAAAATGTTCTATGTTTCATCGACTCCTGACAGAGACAACATTATCTATGCCAGGTTGATTTAAAAAACGACAAATGACAAAGACAGTGTGACACAACTCATTGCCTGAACACATTGGTTGTACTTCATGTCCAGCAGCTGCCAGAGAATACAATACAGTCATTACACAACTGAGAGAAAGACTCTTAAAAAGTGCAGGAGACTAAAAATAAAAAAGGAGAGAGGTCCCACGAGGAGAGCGGAGAGAATCTGCCAAGCTGGCTAGAACAGTGAAAACATACAATTACCAGAGCTACTTATATGTTCACCCAAGGCCAAGTGATTGTAGGTGTGCTCTCAAACAGCAGCAGCCTCAACAATCATCCACTATAACAGCCCGTGGTACAGCTCCAAATCTGGTAGAACGGAGACTAATATAACCTCACTGCTAAAAATAACACAACAGTGCCGGGATATAAATAATCCTAGCAACTAATGTCAGGGGCACTTCCTCCCTTTGTTCCATGCTGAGAGGGGCCTGTGGGTAAAAATAAAGAGACAGTGGGAGAAAGAAGGGAAAAAGGAGGGCTGGGTCACATTAAATAAAGAGAGACAGAGAGACAGTGTGGGCAGTGAAAAAGAAGTGTGAGACAGAGTTCTGACACACACGGTGGATAATGATGTGGCCCTGCCATGGAGAAGAGGAATGTGACAACTTTCCCTTCTCTTCCCTCAGATAAAGAGACAAGTGGCTTGAGGCCAACGAGGCCAAGCGGACGCTTTAATTACAAGAGACAAAGGGAAGGAAGGGGTTACTGGATGATGATGGTGGTGATGGTGGTGGGGAGTGTGTTTGCGTGGGGGTCCTTGAGTGTGTTTGTTTGTGGGGGAAAAGGGAGTAGAGGAGTGGAAAGATGATTATTTGAAGCTTTGGCAATATTCTTGTTTTACATTCATACCAATAAACCTTAATTGAATTGATGACTTTATAAGCATGGAAACTGTTGGGTTAAAAACTGTCAAATTAAACACGTTGAACATTTATTTAACCATTCAAAAACACACACACACAAGCAAAAAAAAACACAATGGAGAATATACAGCATGCATCTCATGTAGCCAAGTATATTTCACTATATGAAAGGCTAATAAAACTGACAAGGATCTTAAGAAATTCAGCTGACAATGTAATTTGACCTGATTTGAAACTGTGCAGCTTGGCGACAAATATAGCACCACAAAATACCATATCTAAAAATATTTCTCCGCTGACTGCTTCAAATCAAAAGTGCAGTCTTTGGAATGACACATAATAGCGATTCATTTTTTACTAAATCGGGCCAATGATCAAAACTAATTAAAGCTCCTTCCATGAGGGAATAAAACAAAGATTCATTTCTGCAAAACTCAATTGACTTTGATCTATTTGGGACACTTGGAAGCGGCTGAGGTCCATGACATAGCTTGACATGGGGTTAGAGTGGACTCTCTTATTATAGGGTCAGAGTTTGTGGAAGCTGTTATTGGCAAAACAGAGGTTGGTGGTGGTACGTTGAATAATGGATGATTGGCCCCGGGTTCTTTTTCGAGGTAAAATGGGCACATAGTAAATGAGGGGCTACTCAGCGCTTGTGGCTTTGGTGACATATGATACAGGGCTCCAAACGTCACTAACACACACACAAAGGGGATGCATTAGAAGCACGCTTACACATACAAAAAAAACTTGAATAAATCCATATGCACACAACCCCGTTTGACAGCCATTGGTCAACAATCGGCAACAGGTGCTGCTGGTTGAGGGAGAAACCGTGTGTGCGTGTGTGTTTGTGTGAAATGGGAAACCAGGCTGCTCTTTAATCGCTGCATGTATGAGCCACAGTAATGTGCCCTCTCCCCCACCCATACATTAGCTTTAAAACAGGGGACCTTGCAGTTAGCATGACGAATAATCTCCACCAATTCCACCACCACATGAAGAGAAGAGAAAATAACCCTGCTTTTCATCCAGGCTTCTCCCCAAAGTCAACATCAAGCTCCTTGATTGCTTTGAAGATGACATAAGGGCAAATGAGCCACATACAAGGGCTTCCATCACACTACCATGGAAATGTAATTGCCAATGTTACATTTTAAGCAGTTTGCTCATGCTCCGTTATGGAGCAGCATACACTGAAGGAGCCAAATGTCAAAGTGACACTACATTTTTGAGGAACACATTGTCTGTCCCTGAGATCAAACTTCTGAACCTTTCTAACTCTTCTTTAACCTCAGTGTTCGGTCAGCATGGTCAGGTGATAATGAGAAGCTGGATCTGTGGAAGCTGAGAAAGCCAGTTATGAGCCAGCATAACCTGAACCTCTAGGTATGTAAAAACTCTCTCATCCCCCGGGACCCCCTATCAACCGAGGGTCACAAATAGACAGCCGCTGGGAGGACAGTTGCCTTTAAACGTTCACAAGACATTGACATACAAAAAAAAATCTTTAATGGGAAAATGAAAAAATTGAAAACACTTTGTTTGTAGCCAGAATGAGCTTTAGAAAAAGACCCTACATAAATTGCTGTTTTTGCTGAAACGCTTATATGCTTTACTACCAAGAGTGAAAAGAGAAGGTCGAAACCACTCTCAAATCCGTCTGTTTAATGTGAAGCTACATCCAGGAGACAGTTAGCTTAGCTTAGCATAAAGACTCGATGTAGGGGCAAAACAGCTAATCTACATCTAATAGCACCTCTATGCTCTATGCTAAGTTAAGTATCTAACTGTCAAAAATCCATGTTGGCTGAGGGTAGCCTCAAGGCTGCAACACACCTGAATATCCAACTGTCAGAGGTCGGGTTGCACTGTGGGTAATGTCGCCAGGTTTCGACAAGGAGGAAGAATGCATGGAATAAAACAGAGGATATCTCTGTTTCTATCGTTTAAATCCTTTCTTAACTGTATATGACAGTGGTATTGATTTGATCAGCTCAGTTTTCACCCTTTTATAAAAAGAGAATTCAGCTGTTGCTAGATTATTAAAACCAGCATTTAACCAATGTAGGATAACAGTCTTGTTAGAGTTAGAGTGATACTGTCATCACGCGACAACCCAAATCAACATTTCAGTCAGCGTGTACCAGCACCTGCCAAGTCAATGACACACCACTCATGTGTTTAGTGTCAGACCAACCTGTACTATGTGTTTACTGCTAAACAGTGGCACTCTGCTTGTTTTCCCCAAAACTAAATGTTTGTCTTTTTCTTGACATTCAGATTTGCGCTCTGGCTCAGTTTCACATTGAAAACATGAAGGGTTCAGAGAAAAGTAAACAAACAAAGGTACAATGGAAGGAACAGCAGTCACGAGACCAAACAGCAGCTATTAAATTTGTCGCAGCTTACACTTCTGTGATGTTCTTCTGACCTTGACTTGCTGATGCTATTAACGATTCCCACGGTAAACGCATGGTTATTTCTTCCATCCATTACCAAAAGTCTGTGAACAGCATAATCAGAACATTATGTTAATCTAATGGAGGTTCACCAATGAGGAGTGGTGCTAAGCCTTGCCAGGCTCTCCCCTACCTGGGCTGAGGGGAAGCACCCATGCATCCCACGAGTGAGTGATGGATGTTGATTGAAGGTCATTACTTAGCACCCTGCTGAACTCCTGACCCCCACGCGAGGGGGATAAAATCCCCAGACACAAGGTCGAACAGCGGTGGGTGGAACATTACACATATGAATTGCCCCCATACAGGCACATATGGACACACATGCACAAGCAGCCAAATTTACACACAACAAAGCTACACACACTCACACAATGGCTACAGCCCAAAGAGGATTCAATATCATATGCTATAATCGGCCTCTAAGCTTGAACAGAGGGGGTCTCTGCAATAGATGAGCTTAGAGCGCTTCAATCCTATTTTATCTGCTTATATTTCCTGCGCTCATAACTTTTGGGACTTAAAACAAGCTAGGGTCATGGTAAGGTTAACCCTTCTATGACCCTGCAAAGGTGTTTACTGCGGTTTACTCAAAGGATACTATCTTCTGCTGACGTCTTTTTTTTTCCGTCCGGAGATGCGCTGGGATTTGTCTGCCTGAAATTTTCATTCATCACTGTGGAATAATAACAACAACACAAAACTGCTCGTGACCACCCAGACACAGAGAAATACGCATTAATTTACAAACCCCGGTGACATTATCTCCTGGGAACCTGTTTAAACAAGCATCAAACAAAATACTGGCAAAGAGAAAAGGCTGAAAACTGGATCACAACTTCTCCCTCGTTTCCTCTTTTATTTCCCCCTCTCCCCATAAGCTCGCTTCACGTGAGACAGCAGGGCTCCTTTAGCAATCTTCTGAAAGATGGGCTAATCCAACTGCGGACCCCCAAGGAGAAGGGGAGTGAGAGGGGGGGCTGCCTTAGAGAGGGAAATAAACAAATAGAGGAACAAAGATGCTAGGGACAGAGAAGAGAAAGGTGGAAAGGCAAGCAGAGTCTCACATAGCTGTTTTATTAAGGCCTCATTGTGTCTTTTAGAAATACCTACCGTGTATTTAGCATGTCTTTATTCTGCTGCTTATCTTCCCAAAGGGAGCATTGGGTAATTTCTTTCCCCTAAATAGACAAGCTGGCATACCCAAACACACACTCCTTCACTCATACACATGCAGGCCACTGCCAGACTTAGTGACTGTATGGGCAAATACTGTTAGAGCAGCTTACTTCCCTCCCCTGAGACCCTCCGGCTACCATATATGGTGGGGTGAGCAAAGCTTTCTATTATGCACCAGAAACAACAAATCGCACCTTATACATGTTTCACTACTACACAGGAGACCAGCAAGACCTGTATTCTGCATAAATAAATCAAAGGTGCAACCGTATGAATAACTGAGCATGTGAGCATTCTGAAAGAGGTAACATTCTCCATGAGGAGCAGGTCTTGGAAATATCCACTCACACATGTCGCTCAAGTGCTTTGCTGCTTTATCTAATTGTCACCTAACTGTAAAACATTGAAGAGAACAATAAATGCTCCATATTGTTCAGTACTCTGGGTCTAGACTGACCAGCAGCCACAAGTTTGTTTGATGTCATCAGCTCCTAGACCTCTTAATGTGAATTTCAGACGTAAGGCAGAGCAAATTTTCTCAAATTTGACAGCTGGACAGTTAGTGAATCACATTTACAGACATTAGCTGTAAGCTAAGACACCTACTGTACAAGGGCCACACCCGCAGGTGTGGACCAAGGCTGAGGTCTGTCTCTCTTCTTTCGCTTTTTCTCCCTGTCACTTGCTGTCACTCTCTAATTGAATAACAAGAAAACCCTAATCCTGACGCAGAAGAACATATGCTGGGAGGTTGGGCTATGGTAGGGCTGAAGGAAGAGAGAGAAAAAGACAAGGCATAAAGAAGATATACTTTTGGAGGCGGGCAAAAGAAACAAGAGAGATGTGAAAAAAGTAGAATGGAAAAAAAGACCAGTAAGCGAAAGCAGAGATACACACTATGAATGAAAACACAGGGAGAGCGCAAAAGAAAAGAGAGAGAAGAAGGCAGTGAACTCATTAAGGGTTTATGCTGCAGGGATAAAGCCAGAGCACCACCCTGGGTGAGACAGGGTTAACTAATCCGAGCCACAGTCCCTCCCCTGGGATCTGGACTGCACACTCTGCTCGGCACACACACTAACGCTATTGAACCTAACAAGATTCCAGGTGATTTCTCTCCACTTCACTCTCTCCCACAATACATCCTGTCTGAGTGATAAAGACTGTGTCGGGCCCGACATTGCTGTCAGGACCAGCTCTAGCACAGCCTGAAGGTTTGGGGCCTCTGAATTGATATAGTTAAAATGAAAATTGTATCACACCTCTACATAGTAAATGAACTGCTGTTAATATAGTTTAACAACAAAGTGTTTCACAATGTGCCTCTCATTTACCCATGCATTCATGGCAGAGCTGCTATGCAAGAGAAATCAAGAGAAATTGAGGGTTGGTTCTCTTGCTCAAGGGTACTTCAACATGTGGACAGGGGGAACAGTTATGGAACCACCAACCCTACAATTAATGGACAACTCGCCCATGTCTAATGACTAATTCATACAAATTCTCTTGTAAAGTAAATTTAATACGCTATATTATATATTGGATATTTGTCAAACTGTGTTTTTTAAAAGCATGGCTTGGACTTAAAGGATCCCCTGACTTTTCCTCCAGCACCACCAACAAGCAGACATTTATGCTAATTAGCAAACGTTAGTTTCGTTACACGCTAAAGTAAGACAGTCAACATGATTGACATACCTAATAAACATCAATATGTTAACATTGTCATTGTGAGCGTGTTAGCAAGCTAGCGGTAGCATTTTGTTCAAATCACAATCAGCATCAGTGCTAGCATAGCAAATGTTTGCTGTATCAAACAGTATGTTTACTTGGTTTAATCTGACCTGTGTTCGTGCTAGAGAAGTGGTGGTGAATGTGAGGAAATGCGAACTGAAAAAAATGACATGGCACACAGCTTGCAGTTTTCATTCACTGCCACTACATGGTGAAGAGACGGGATTGCTCTACATTGTTCTTGCCAGAGTCCGCATTTCCCAAACTTCTACAGAGGATGTGGATAGCGCTATGTTTCATATGGCTAATAGTGTTAATGGATAAAAAATATGTGAATAACACCCTGGCTGACAAATACCCAAATTTCCCCTAAAAGAGTGGAGTACAGAGTGAAGAGACAAAATCAGACATCCCACAGTCCGCATCTGTTGAACTATAGTGACTGGAACAAAAAGTATAATGTGATTGCCCTTTTAAAGCTTTAACATCTTTCCCCCTTAAATGATGCCTTTCTAAACATGTGTCTGTGTAGTGTCCAGAATAAAAACTCCCTATGCGGTTATGCCCTTTCAAGGAAATCCTCTAGGCTAAGGAAGTAGAGAAGTGTGTCTCCTTCTGTTTAGTCATGCGTTGCGCTCCATTGGCTCTATTTTCTACATTGTTTGTCTTGCTCTTGTGTCTTTTGTGACTGTCTCTGGGTTTGTTTTTCTCTTTTTTTAAATTTCTTTCACGCTGTCAATCTCTGTCAGTCTCTTTTTATATCTTTCCTTCCTATTTTTTTCCCTCTCTTGCTGTCTGCCTCCCTCAGTATTTCCAGACAGTGGGCAATGTGCTCTTTACTACATGTTGACACTGTTGCTCCGCCTTGCTCTAGCCATAATTGGCTGGCTTCATCCTCACACACACAAACACACACACACACACACACACACATAAGAACACCAGACACAGAGGGAGAGACGGAGCAAAAAGCAAGACAGGGTGGCAGAAAGTAAGGGAAGTGGTAGCTGCTGGTGCCCGGGCCCTGTCAGTGTCTACTGTTGATCTTAGTTGTAGTAATATTTGGTTTAAACACTAATAGCTGACCACATGTAAATGTCAGGCAGCCTTGAACAATTGCCCTGCAGCGTAAAGCCAGAAAATAGCAGACGGATGCAACGATAGAGACATAGAAACACTAATACACAGGTGCACTCATATTGTACATGCTGATAGAGGAAAGCGTTGCCAGATTCAGTCTTGTACATTGCCCAGTTAAAGTTGAAATAAATGCTATATTTGCTTTTCATAAAGATAGAACTGGGCAACCGCTTGTAATTGCAGAGGAAATGCAACATGACAGATGGTTGTTCCTTTTTACTGTCCATGCTCAATAAATTCAATTGCACCATAAATGCTTTTTATTGGTACTGAATAGCCATGTAGAGCTACACAGCAAGCATTCAGTATAGTATGCATTCATCTGCAGAAAAATGCATCTTATCCAAATAATGTAACCTTAAACCATTCAGCCGTGAATTTCCTATTTAATGTGTTTTGCATTGTAATGCTTTGTTACCCTCCCAATGTGGGTCCAAAAGTATTTTTTTCTCCTGAATTGCTCGTCTCCTCTGTAGAATAGGAGGGTTGCTTGGCCTAGATTTATCTGCCCTGGATACACTAGGGGCCTTTAATGGGAACATAATGATATCAGTGAAGATTTACCTGGGCAGAGTCCTGCAGATAAATGGGTCAGAAGGATAAAAGGATGATGGAGCCACTCAGCAGGAAGGAGACCTAATCATAAGATGTGGTGGGGGGTTAAAGTTGGTGGGCTGGAAAGATTTAAAGTTGAACTGAAAATGAAAATAGTTTTTTTAAGAAATCAGAAGCCATTACTATTAAGGTCAACCTTTTGCCACCAAAACAGCCCGGACCGAGGCATGGACTCCTCTATTGAATCGGACTACACGGGTCAGCCTTCCCTCCTACATGCATCATTGAGCTTTAGCCATCCATGATCCTGTCAGCACTCTCTTACCTTCGACCATTTTTGAAATGTACAGACCACTGCAAACCGTTTCAGAGATGCTCTGACCCAGTCATCTAGCCATCACAATTTGGCCCTTGTCAAAGTCGCTCACATCCTTCCGCTTGCCCATTTTTTTCCTGCTTCTAACACATCAACTATGAGGACACAATGTTCACTTGCTGCCTCTCACTACTCAGCCACTGACAGGTGCCATGGTAACGGGATAATCAGCTGTCAGTGATCATAATGTTATGGCTGATTGGAGTATATCACTGTTTTTTGCATAAATATTGTTGCAAAAATATTGTGTGGGCAGGCATGAAAAAAATGTTCATAACGTCCTTACAGTTCCAACAGCCTACAGGCAGTTAACCAGCAGGGGACCGACACTATTAGCCATTTTTCCCCCTGTTAATTTTAACACACCGTACGTTACTCTTTGACATGATTTCAATCACAGAGAAGCCTAACGTACATAGTTCAGAGATCATAGGACTACCCGTTATTTTCACACTCTGTTTTTTGGTCACGACAAAGATCGCTCACACTAGCTTAGTAGTAATGAATAACATGTAGCTGCCAATCACTTTGTGTATGCTGAAATATGATGAACCAAAAGTACCTATGGTGGTAATCAGTACTAACCTTAGCAAATGAGGCTAACTAACCTCTACTTTTTGGTTGGGAACCACAGCCTACCTTGCTACCTTCAAATATGCCAAAAAACAGGTTTATCTGCTTTGTAGTAATGAAAGATCATTCCCAATGCCAATATATAATTTTAGATTATATTTCCTTATGAATCATGTTCATTCTTTGATTATTCCATTTCATAACTGAAAAAGGGATTAACAGAAAATAAAAAAGACATCGGAAAAACAAAAACAGACGTCTATCTTTCTGCTGTTCCGCTTTTCTATTTTTTATGTTTGGGTTTTAAAACGTACAAACCAAAAAACAACTTGTTTTTTCTCATTTGGTTTTGAAACAGAACAATCAAAGAACAAACTATACATGTATTCTTATGCAAAAAAGTGAGTTATGTGAAGTATGAGATTTGATTTAATTCAGTTTGTTTTACTTAAAATCTTATTTCAGTCCAAGTTTCACTCTGGTCTAGGTCCAGATTTGAATTGAATCTATGTGATTCATTTCAGCTCAAATCAATTCAGCCTTTGATGCTAGCCAAAGACAGCGCTGTTTAAGTTGTGAATTCAAGCTGTGGCACACACGCCGTCCTTTATGCAACACAATCACTTCCACTGACATGTTGGCATGCCTGTAAAGCAGTTTGTCCATCTGTGCTTGGCCTAGTTTTGGTTCACATTGGTGCCATTCCAGACCTCATTCTCAAAGGGGACAGACAGAGACACACAGTGTGCCTCGCACTGGATAAATATAGCCTTGACATTCAAAGGGCCTGTAGTTTGGCTAGTCGATTCATTTTGGCAGACGCAGAATAATCAGACGCCCCAGCAGTGTGTAAACTCAAAACCAAGCTCAAATGAACAAAGTGTTCATTTCAGTTTGGTGGGTTTCATAATAGACTCATCTAGACCAAACACACACACACACACACACACACCACAAGGTGCATTCACTGTGCATGCCATGTACAGGTATGAGCCTGCCTCAGATTCAAGGGAAGACGCACTGATTGTCGTTCTCACCGTAAAAATAAGGCATCCCTCAACCCTCAGATATGGTCTCAACCACTGCTCCAAGGTGTCAGGTTATGTAAAGGCGTGTGTGTCTTTGTGGTAATACCAGCCACCAACAATCTTGACTAACTTGGCACAAGATGAGAGGGACCTGAATTTACAAGAAAAGGAGTGGGACTATTAACAAGTTACGTGTATGCGCGAGTATGTGTACAAATAAAAGACACCTGATAGGAAAAGTATGTAAGAGTTCCTGAGGGAGATACAGCGAGGTGGAGTACTGAAAGGTTTTGAAGGCCAGGCGTGTCCTCTTACACAAATTAATGAGTGAGTGTGTGCTGGATCACATGCTGAATTTGCACAAGATCTGTGTAAAAACTGCATGTTTCCACATTAAGTTTTACTATCTTGAAAACAGGTTGAGATACTTTGGAGGGAATATCTTCACATTGTCTATCTGTGTACTGCGATTAAGATATTAAGTACATATTTGGTTAATAAAGTGTTTTTCCTTATATTTGCTTTGAAGGGTTAATGAAAAAGGTTGCCTCAAAATATTCATGATGTAAAAAGAAGAAAAAGGCTACAAAGGTTAAAGTTCTATTTTGTAGCTGGGTTTACCTTCATGTTATGCAAATTCAGAGCACCTTTAAGTAAGCTTGGCAGCATTCCAGCTTCACTCACTCAGCTACAGGCTACACCTTGGGGGATCCATAAAACTCCGTATAAATTAAAATACTGATCGCACTTGTCAGCTTCCACATAAATCTTTGAATTGTCTTCATTGTCATGTTCATTCTTTTACGCATTGGGTAAACCTGTCATTGAAAAAGAATTCAGGTTAATGTGTTTAGTACAGTGTGTTCACCCGAAGGCAGGACACCCTCTCTGTGCCGTGCAGTGTGTTTGAGTGAGCACTACTGTGAATGAATGCGTAACGTGTAAGGCGAGCGGCCTGGGCCGGATTGAAGCGACTGAGTAGGGCATGAATAATGGAAGCTGATGCAGTCGAGCCACTGCTGTAAAAGTTACCAGTGTCAGTGTGGGTTGCTTTTGACGATGGCCTGGCATTTCAAATTCTTTCAAAGCCTTTAAATGTGTGCAAAGGCTGCTTTTTTACCTTCTGCTGGCTCCAAGTTTTGAAATTCAATCGCCAAAAAAGTATTTTATCCCTTTAGATGGCAGCCAATTTTCCTGTTGACATTTGGACGTCAGAGATGACTCATTGGTGATTTGCATTAGCTCTGTAAAGTGCACAGTGGTGTATACACATTAGTAAAGCAACCATAGTTACAGTATATGAGTCACAGCTTAGCTACTGTATGTTTACCAAGCTTAGCCTTGTAACAGTAGACAGGGATATCCCCAGGAATCAGGACACTCCTTGGGCTAACTTCTCTCCACCTTATGGCTTTAGTATCTTCATAGTTGTTTAACTTGGGAAGGTTGACTAAACACACCCTGCACACTCACTGTTAACACCCATTCACACCTGGAAGCACCTACAGCTTGCTGCAGCACAATGAGGAGAGGAAGATTGCACAATGTATGAAAAGCTGAAGGGATGTATGAAATATCTTTCGCGACTAGACCCCATTGGTTAATTATTTTTTGTGGGGGTAGTAATGTCATGAATCACATAGGATTATGCCCTAATGAAGTCTAGACATGAGTGGTGGAGAGGATCTGCAGAACATGTGTTCATCTGAAAATCTGAATGGCGGGACGCATTCTGGGGCTGGGGCCTTGGCAACAGCAATTAAAAAAATCTCACCTCAAGTTCTATTTAGCAGTCTTTGTCTGGAGCAACTGTTCTGCCTTGATGTTGGTTTAAAAGTTGAGTAACGTGGACAAGAAGTCTCGCTCAGAAAAAATAGACTTTCATGTTTGCAGGTTACGTTACTGTTTCATTTCAAATTTTTATGACAGCTGCATCTGTTGAGAAAGAGAATGTGAGAAAGAAAGAAACTTTAAAATTCTGACAACAACAAAAACATTGGTTTACAGAATTTGCGGCAATATCAGATTGGTTGAGGGGAAATAGGCGATCCTCCCAAGAAGAAAAAAGAAGACCAAAAATTGCCCAAAAATGTAATTTGCTAACTTTTAAGGGACAAAGACCTCTAGTGGCTCTGGTAATTATGACTCCTGACCGTCAAGGGTGAAGAAGGAAGAAGGAAAAACTGCGACATTATTATAGGACCACAGTATTTGCTGACAGAGGAGGTGCGTTTGGTGGGGTGGGTCAAGCATACTTCCTGACGACACTCCCTAACCACTTGGTTACTATAACCATGATGATAAAGAAATGAATCATTTTAAACCAAACCATGAGCCTTCCTTATAACTAAAGAAGTTGTGTTTGTGCCTAACCTAACCAAACCTTAACCACAGCATTGTTTTATAAACACTTAAATCTGTTGTGGGAGTCCACTGATTGAAGTGACAGCAGGAAAAGAAAAAGGACTATAATATAACTAAGTTTAATTTGATTTAGTATTTAGGCCCAGGGGCTAGGGGTGAGTCACATAAAGAATAGCTGCTGATATTGGAGAGAGGGCTTCTCTTTCACTTGACTTTTATGCATTTTTGCAGCCAATGAACACTTTATATTGTATCCTAGCATTTCCTTTAACCTCTCAGGTGTTTGACTCAGTCAGTTGACCATATGGTTGATAATAACTGCTGCTAGTTGTTGCTGATTTGCTAAAGAGCAGTTTTTTGTGAGCAAATACCGAAGAATGAAGTTAATATAATGCAGGAATTTTCCCAATTTGTGTCTGTGCGTAATGTTGTCAACAAGAGCTATTTTGGGTCCACTCAGCAGGTCACACGTGACTCCATCAGTTATGATAACCTATGCGTAGTCCTTACTCTGTTTGTTGCCATATCAGCATGTACTGTGTCGTATTGACAGTCAACAGAGCTTGTCATGGACACTTGTAAACAGTGGAAGGTTCTTGGGAGGGAGTGGTCAAGACACCAACAGAAACATGGCCTTTCTGAATGTCCTTGAGGAAGACGCTGTGTGAAGTTAATCTGCCTCTGATCTCTCTTGCTATTTTTTCCGTTTTGGTTTCCTCCCCGGGGCGGCACGGTGGTACAGTGGTTAGCACTGTCGCCTCACAGCAAGAAGGTCGTGGATTCAAACCCCGGTTGCCCCGGCGTGTCTGTGTGGAGTTTGCATGTTCTCCCCGGATTCTCCACCTTCCTCCCACCATCCAAAGACATGCAGGCTAGGTTGAATGGTGACCCTAAATTGTCCTTAGGTGTGAGTGTGAGCGTGAGTGATTGTTCGTCTCTGTGTAGCCCTGCGATGGACTGGCGACCTGTCCAGGGTGTACCCCGCCTTTCGCCCGATGCCAGCTAGGATTGGCTCCAGCCCCCCGCAACCCTGTACGCAGGATAAGCGGTTGACGATGGATGGATGGTTTCCTCCCCTTCCACCTCATTTCTCACCTCTCCCCGTCTCTCTCTCTCTCTTCTGGTACATTTTGTGCTTTAGCGTGTGAGTATAGTCCCTTGAAGCTGCAGGAGATAGCAGGGGCATGCTATAGCAGTACATTGTCTTCCCCATAACACCATTTTAGCTGCTTGCTGTTGTTCCATGATTGTTCAGTGCAGGGGCTAATGATAGCTGTGAAAGAATGCTATAGGTTAATATTGAGGGACAGTTTGTGTTTAGTAGCCTCTTATGGATGTCCACAGTGTCTCTATAGATAGGGCCATCAGGATAGCCATTGTACAGTAGGTGCTGCCTCTCATTTCATCAATGCCTGCATGGTCAATATGTTGTGATTTATTATAATTAGTTTTTATTCATGAATCAATATTTTCACCAAAGAATGAAAAAGGTGTCAGTTGTAGTAACAAAACCACAGAGAAATATTACCTGAATCTGCACTTCTCTTCTGACCCCCAAGTGGTCAAAGAAATTGATTAACGCAGGTCAGTTTAAAGATAAATCACAGCATAGGAAGGGTCATAGCTACCACTGAGGGTGTTTTCTAGGAATTTGGTGGGGTTTTAGCAATATAGGAGGTGTTTACAGTCTTCACTTTAACAAGACATGGTGGATATATGTTATCAGCTGGCTTTTAGACTTCACACATTTAAATTTGACCACCTTCAAGCCAACATGTGACCTCAACATTTCCAAATTCCTGGCTACTGTATCAAGTGTGGGAGAGGTTTGAGATTCCAGTGAAAAAAAACACTTGTCAATCATTTTTTGGGCAGCTTATTTAAACCACACCTGTCACAATCAAATGCCTGTGAAGCCTTGTCAAAATACACAAAAAAAGCTAAAAGTGGAATGTACAGGCTGGATTTGAAAGGCTCACTAATGACACTACATTTTTTTCTAAGTATGTTTTGGGCTAAATACAAACTTTTAATATTCAGCTTGATGAGGTTCAGAAAGAGCATTCAGACCTCTACTTGTGAAATTGTGATTAATTTAACTTTTATCACATTTAGTTCTATTCAGATCAGGGAAAGGGCATACCTCATGAGTGGTGATGCTCAGATGATACTTGGTGACTGGCTCTCATTGTGTAACCCGGGCACTCAGCATCACATGCAGACGGCGAGACCAGGATGGGAAAGCCCATGCGCTAATGGCAGAAACACTGGTACACATGGTTCTAATGCACATGTATGCCAGGGGGCCCACATATATACACATACTGATAAATACATATATGAAGAAGTGAGCAAACTGTCACACAACCACATGCTGAAGAGCTCAACAATATGCAGAGCGACTTGGGATTTACATACTTTACAAATGTGAAGTGTGCAACCACTTCATGACAGCACCAGAGGGCTGTGTGTGTGTGTGTGTGTGTGTGTGTGTGTGTGTGTGTGAGGAAGAGAGGAGAAGAGGCGTTGCCATGTTCTGTCACACATGTTCACACCCAGCATAGCAGAGGGAGACGGGAGGTTAGCAGTGTCAGACTCATGCTAGATCACACAGACACCTGCACATCAAGAGCACAGATTCCTGTGCTTATTTCAGAGCAACCTTGGACAAATTATACAAGATTGTACTATGCTTTAGTTTATTTTTGCATTCAAATGTCAAAGCCAGGATAAAAAAATCTAATTGTGCAAGAAAATTATTATTTACCTGAGTTACCTGAATTTAATAAACATTTTATTATAATACTCGCATTCATATTTAATACACTGTCTAGCTTTTTGGGATTGTTTGTACTCTGACAACATAAAATGACTAAAGGATTTCACTTTGTGTTGAAAAGAGGTGGGCACATAGGGGTTCAGATTAGGGGTGTGACGATACACTTTGCTCATGTACGATAAATAATACTCGGTTCACGAGAACAAGACAAGAAGATATTTTAACACTATTTTGATGTAATGTTCAATCCTGATATAAATGGGGGGTCTAAGTGTCCTACCCTAGAGAATTTTGAACATTAAACATTTAATTTCCTGCATTCTGGAGAAATTTTCAGAAAATATAGGAGACAGTTCAAACACAATATCATGCAGTAATCAGCAGCTTGTTTTTTAGCTTACACCTATGAAATGAATACAATATTTGTGGCACTAAGAACTCTTATGGTGTGAAAAAAATAATTAGTTACACCTTGGCTAGATAAGATATGCAATGTAATATAATATGTCAATGTAAATGCCAGTTGCTTCCATGATTATTCATCCTTTTCTGTTTTCGAATATGAGGGCTGCTTGAAATATAGTATTATGTTGTTTTGGCTTGAAAGCAGCGGGGATAAGGAGTTGGGCTCCAGTTTGTTTTTTCCTCTTCGCGGTGATCGGCGCATCTGAGTGATGTAAGTTTAATGTGCGTTAGCATGATGTTTCCATTCACATAACGTTGCCCGACACCGTCCTCATTTCATACACAACTGTCTCTTAGTTGCTGTTGTAACGTTAACTGACCCGTCACCTGTAGCTGTTTCATTAGCTCTCGACATAGTGTGACGGACTCTCTCACCAATCCACTTGTTGTGCTAACTTCAGCGCCACTGCACCCAGTCTAGTCCCCCAATTGGTCCCTATCTCTGGCCTTCTGAACGTCAAGAGACTTGCCCATTCTGAGTCGATGAGCTAATGTTAGCTTGTTAGTAGCTACGTGCAGAACTGGATGCCAGAGCTCGTGCACCGAGAACACTCCTCAGTCCAGAGAGTAAAACTAAACACTGACATAAACAGGAACATTACCTGTACTGCCGTATAACATCCAAGTCACACCAAACGGAGTAAATTGTAAAGTCACACACACAAAAAGTATTTATGATGTTAAAGCATTTCTTTAATCCTACAAAAGGACAAGAAAAAAAGAGAACTTTGTCAACAAAATATAATAATTTAAGACCTTATTTTTAGAGTATTAAATTTAAGTATTAAGTATTTAAGACGCGGGTACCCTGTATATTATATATTTTGAAAAAACAAAAGAGCTCCTCTGTGGAAATTGGTTAGCTGAGGTGGTAGTGGCTAACTTTTTGGCCAGTCCCTGAGGAGGATACGTTTTTATCAAAATACTGCAGACTGGATATTGTTTACCTCAGTTCCTAGGTTAGTGTTGTCCTTCTCAATTTGGTCATTTTAATCATGCTGTGCCTGTAAATAAAGCAGCACATCGCTACAGTAACCAGCAGCAGTTGGCAGAGTTTTGAAAACGGCTACTGTATCTGTGGTTGTGTAAGAATGTAGCCAAATGTTTGACCATTTTTTTGATACGTACTGGCCAATCTTTATCAGTCAAGCTTTTTTTACAGACATTGAGAAGTGCTTCTGATAAAATACTGTGAATTTACGATGTGATAGATGGATCAAAAACACCTGCTGAGCTCTTATAATCAATGTAGCTACTCAATAATGTTTTAAACAATGGCCTCACTTATTAAACATGTCTTCTGAGATGTGGCACCACTGCTTAATCTACCTGAAGCTTAATAAACCTGATATTATACTATTGTATAAAATGGTAATAATATCTTCTGTGTTGATTGGAGGCACTTTTTATTTCAGGAGAGCTGTGGCGTCTCCACTTTAGAAAGACACACTGTGTGACACTGTATGTCGTTAAGTTCCTCCAGAAAGCATACCTTATGAGTATCCAATCATCAGCTTGTCAACAAAGCAATTATTTACAATATTATCCTTCACAAACAGCAATGATTTGTTTTGTTTTTTACTGCCAATCATTTCAGTAGCGATAAACAAGCATATATTTTGCACTCTTTCCATAGAGCTAATTACTTTTTTGTATATGTGGGCAGCCTGTTTGGAATTATGAATTAAGAGAAATACAATAAAAATAAATGGCATTAAAGGGAAAACTATTCTTCTTGTTATTAGGTCAGTTTATTTTTCTGTCGAAAGAAAATCATTTTGCTCATGTCTCTATTGTGACATCATGACATCATTGTCAGAAATAACTTACCTTTAAAAAAAGGTAATTTATAAAATAAGAAAAATCAAGGGGTCTCCATATCATTGGGATGCTTTGCTCCAAGGCATGACTGTTTCTCTGATGTATTCAGTCAGTAATTTCATTGAACATTAATTGAATTGCAGTGAGAAATGAAGGTGCAGTGGAACAGAACGAAGCATATGAATAATATTTCAAGAGCTAATTATGCTTAGGGGGTATTATCTAACTGGACTTTCCAGTTGCCATTCAACCAAGTCAAATTCATTTTCCATGCAAATTCACCTCTTTCTCAGAAAAAGAAAAAAAATCATAAATGAGCAATTCAGCTGTGGTTGCTACTTCCATTTCTGTCTCTAGTTGTCTAGGGAGATACGGACTGGATTAGATTCAGATTGAGGTTTTATGGGTGATTGAAATAAAGCAGAGTTTTAAGGTCCTTTCATCAGTAATAGAACATTCATGTTTTCAAAGCCTGACATTAAATCATTCAACACCAAATAGTAATTCCAAGAACATGATTACATGAAGTGAGCTGCACAAAACATGATGAAATGTTTTTGTTTTTTTATTGTGTGCCATCTTTATGCCAGATCAGAAGTAACCAGAAAAGCTTCATGTAATGCTATAACTGCATGGATTAGTAATGCAAGATGTCATGTATTGTGTCTGAAAATGTGAAACACAATACAGTGTCATTTGTATGGCAACAAGAAGTGCAACAGTATAGCATGTCACAGTATCCAAATTTAAACATTAGTTCAGCTTAATGCATGAGAAGTAGCTTAATCAGCACATTTTTGTTGTAACAACAAATGCTCATTTACAGGTACTGATAAAGAAGTGTGCGTGAGCCTTCTCTGGTTCAGCTCAAAGAAACAGTTCAGTTCAACTGAGGGCATTGTTTCATTTTTTACTAGAGCAAATAGAAAAGCTAGTGTTGAAAAATATTATGCAGACAACATGTAGTTGTAACATATAGTTGTAACATATAGTTGTAAAACTGTAACTTAAAGGAATAGTTTTACATTTTGGGTAATAATATGCTCATTTGCTTTCTTGTTGAGAGTTAGAAGTAAGGATCAATAACGCTCTTATATCTATATGGTAAATATGAAACCAGAGCCAGCAGCCAGTTAGCTTAGCTAAGCGTTGGGGAAAAAGACTAACCTCTTACCATTCCTGTAAAATTTGACTAAAACACCTATCCAAGGAATACGAAAAGTCAACTGAATGAACCAGAAGTAAATGCATGGTTTTAGGCTTCTCTGAAAGATAACACTCTGAACTTTCTAAACCAACAGTCACTGTGAGTGCTACTGAAATGATTAATATAAGCCTGAAACAGGGGTGTCCCAGACTAAGGATTTACATAGTTGAATCAGAATTGTCAAGCATTGCCTATAGTCGACTGATCATCGAATCGTGTGTCGGGCGTGGGGGTTTACACTTGGTAGCTTGGTATGTTGAGAAGCTGCAGAGTCTCTTTTCATTAGTCATTGTAACATTAACACTGTACATTAACAACTAAACTGAGGCTTATTGTTGGCCCTTTTACCTCTGCTCTGCTCGCCTGCTGTTCACCGTTCTAGTACCAAGTTATGCATGGCCGCCGAGAATTGCATACATGTCGCGGTTCCTCGCAGGTCTCTTTCAAGTGCCGTTTAAAAACGATATAATATTCTTTGTGTGGCTCATCAATGGTGCTCAATGATTCTAACGTTGCACAAGGTTCACATACAACTCGGTACAACACCGGCACAGCTGGTGCTCTGTCTTTCTTCCTCTTCTGCAAAACACACACCTTACGCCACACATGTGCCCCCTTCTTTTAGGATTAGGATTCCAATTTTGGATTTATTTACAAATATTTATTAAAAGCTTCTTTCTTTTCACGTGTTTATAAACAGCATTACATGTTGATATTAATAGAATATTAGCCTGTATATTAACTTATTAGGAGAAAAACGGTAGTGCTAGGTAAAATCAGACATTGAGCGCCCCTAAAGCCAAAATAGCATGATCCTCGTTTTTCTTTACGAACATCACTTCATATTAGCCCATACCTTTACGCATATGTTTTTTTGCCGGTAGATCATGAACTTCCTAGTTGAAGCTACATTTCATTCTTTTCATAATTTAATGAATAATTTAATAATTGGCTACACGAAGTGCAAATCATCGCATAATTGGTTGCAATTGACTCGGCCTAACCATGAAGTAATAGGGGCTGGAACTTCCTTATAGCAGGGACTCTCTGTGGACACGTTTGAGCTTGGTGGCTCTCGATGCACTGACTCCAGCCTCAGTCTACTCCTTGTGATGCTCCCCCAAGTTTTTGAATCGGCTTTGGTCCTAAATATAAGTTACCATGATATAGCATAATAAGGGCTTGTTTTCCCCACATTATGCACTTTCAGTTTTATTTCCGCTCATTTCAGAAGTGCTTTGAAAATGCTAAGATTGTGTAGAAACTGTTCATCTTGTTCTCATTGTTTTCTATGCGGTTTGCTTACACAGCTTCCAGAGCCTAACCAGACAGGCCTGCATGCAGGGTCCTTCCCTCCCTTTGCCTACTGGACTGGGGAGGGAGGGGAGGCCTGGCCTTTATGGTGTTGAATGGACGAAGAAATCAAAACCTCAACAGGCTCTATTGTGCCAGAGTATCAAAAGGAGCTGTGGCATGGCAGGGGCTTTGATCACAAGACAAACACAGGAGGGAAAAAGGGTTGATTTGGGGTGGAGAACGCCCATGCTCATGAGCCTATGAAAAGACACTCGAACACAGGTGTAAGGACATACAGTGCAGGCGTGTGGACATGGACATACTGTGCATGTACAATAACACTCTTATACCAGCATGCATTGTCACATAAAGCCCTTGTGGTACTGCTCTCTTTGATGGCCGTCTGTGTTTGTGCCTGAGGCAAAGTCACACGATCACACAGAGATGGTGTCGTGTAACATTTCACAATGAATGCCATTTAAGGCTGAATTGGTTTTACCACAGCTGGAATTTGGTAGATGGCCATTGTCTTTGCCAAATGAAGCACCATATCATGCAGTTTGTCTGAAAGAGCACCTGGGCAATCACTGGAAAATACCTAGAGTTTTTCCAAATTCTCTCACCAAACATTGCCCAAATGGTATGGCATTGCCTGATGGATGGGTGGAAGTAAGGGCAGGGGATTACCAAAATCAGAAAATAAAATAAAGGAATAAAATAAACTAAAACTCTTGATTTTATTCATTTAAAGCAAGGGATATTGTTTGTTTTGTCGTAAAGTGTGAAGTGTACTTTGCCTCTGCGTAGACAAATACCCTACTCCGTAGCCTGACGGGCACCTCCTCAGAAATGTAATTACACGTCAAGGTGACGTGGACCGTAAAAACTCTGATTGGTCGGCTGGGTAACCTCGCAATGCCTCAAAACCCACAGGAAGTGACCTGTGCTTTGAAGTAAATTTTAATAGCGGCCAAAACAGTGGCTGTTACACAATGGATCAATGTATTTGACTGTCAAAACCCGAGCAATAACTATCAGAATGTGATCCAATTGGTTAATAACATTTGAAAAGTCAATAATTTTACCCCCATTCACGTTAGAAGACAGCTAAACAGGAGGTTAGCCTGCTCGGCCAGCAAAAGTCAACACAGTGGAAGCTCTAGCACTACAATGACAACTAGCGTTTGGCAGTGCAATTGCAGAACAATAGAGAGACCCACGAGTATAAATGCATGACTACGTGCATAGCCTACGCTTAGCTACACACATAGACCCAACGCAGAAGTACAATTGCGTGTAAGAAATTAACTGAAGAATATAGTTGCACTATAAGCCCATGTCCAAGGCTTTGGCAATTTTCTATTTATTAGAACATACTTCCCAGCAGTACAGCTGATGTTTCAATAGGCCCGTAGAACCCAATTGCCTTTTATGTCAAATCACATTGGGTCAGGAAAGATTTCAATTACTTTCTCCAGCTTGAAACCTTGTTATGGTATATTCATCAATCAGCTGCCTGCGCAACTTTTCTCTCCTGACCTTTTCACCCGCACTTTTACAACGTAAATGTTAATGTTGCTATATATCCAGAGTGGACTGAAGTGTTTTTGGATTGTTAAAGAACATTAAGGTTCACATTGTGCACCACTAAGATGCACATTAATGAAATATGAACAGATCCCACAGCCGCTGCCATCAACATCTTTTTATGCAACTATTTAATCTCAATGGCCCGCACAGCACCGTTCACTTCAGGTTTTTCCTCAGGGTATGTACCAATATTCAGCACAGATCACCATGGACTGGGTGACACTAGTGCTGTTTCTCCATTACCAATACCAGCTCAACTCGACTCGACTCGACTCAACTCGGTTTGACCGTGCTCTGTTTTCCATTCCAGAAAGTACCCAGAGATACTACCCCTCAGTGTAGCTGGTCGTCATAGCGATGCCACACACAACTGCCGTGACGTAATTTTCAATGCGACACGCACACCAGTGATCCACATACAGCTATCTCTTAATTTAAGTTAAAAATATTCAACATTACTCAGAATGTAAAGACAGATAGGCAGTGTGAAAACCTTACAGCTGTGTTTTCCTCTGCTGCTGTTGCTGCAGCGGTCTGTGAGACAGTGGGACCAGAGTGCTCTGTGAGCAGGTGGCTGGCAAACCTCGGGAGCTCCTCCCGCGGGTTGGCACAGGCTTCCCCCGCCGCCACTTGCGGAGCTCGTCGACTCCGAAAACTTTAATGCACATTTTTGTTCCGCCATCACTTCTCGTAAAACTGTCAATATTCGAAATCTACACAGCTGATTTCTCACCTCAAAACTTCTCCGAAGTGGATTTAGTGATGAAATAACGTATGAAAATTGTAAAATATAAAACTTTCTGCTGCTAGCCTCTGTCTGGCACGTGCAATGATGACGCAGTCAATAGTGATGATTCTCTCTGACCACTCCAATCCTCTCCTCTTGTGTCAGTCACTTTACTGCCTTTGTGTGTCTTCTGCTGGTTTTGATAGTCTTCCCTACCCTGATTAGCCTCACATATGTCTAGTTTTGTAGTTACAACTGTGTTTTCTTCGATTTTGCCTATTCCCGTTGATTTATTTGCCTTTTCAGCACTTCCGCCAAATCAGAATGTGCAGCTTTTGTTTTTTGATTTTGTTTATTAAATCATCCTCATCTGCATTTGGGCCAAATTCCCCATATTACTGGTTACCCTGCTTGCTCAACTGTGAGGATTAAAGGATATTTCTGTTAATGATTTCACCCATGTAACAAAGGACAAAATTCCTCTAGACTTTTTGTACCAAAGCAAGTGTGTTCCCTACACATGGGTGAAAAATTAAAGGAAAAACCAACATGGAATGTCTTAGTATGGAGTAAGGCCCCCACGAGCCTCCAGAACAGCTTCAGTGATCTTTACCTATGTGGAAGTCTATTCCTCCACATCATCTTATTAGTCATATGGATATAGTGGTGAAGAGCATTGTCTTACACGTTGGTCCAAAATCTTCCATAGGTGTTCAACTGAGTGGAGATCAGGTGACTGTAAAGATGCAGTGATTTATTCACATCATTTTTAAACCATTGGTGCATGGAAGCATCAGTATTGGATATGTTTCTCCACTCTTTTATTCAGGTTGTTCCTTTAATCTGTCCCCTGTCTGTAGTTCAGTTTTAGAGTTCTGTTTAGCAAAGTTCACAGTGTCCTGCTGTTACTTCACCTGCCCAGGTCACATGTGGCAGAGCTCCCAGCGGGAAAGATCAGAGGGAGATGTGGACATCCATTGACAAGCTGCCAGTCACCTTGGAACACTAACCTCAAAGTGGTCAAACAGCGGAAAGTCACAGCCTATCTTAATCAGGGGTTAATTCTGTGTGCTGATAAGAGATTAAAGGGAGTAGAACTACAGTACAAATAACCATATGTTTGTCAAAATACAGTCCACCACTTTGCCCATTAAGACTAGATCTGCTTTCAACCCAGACTGCATTGTTTATGGGGTTGTATGAAAATTGTTGGGCTGGGGAGTGGCGCTCAACAATATCTTTCACTTTTCTGAAAAAGCAAGACCCTCCCCAGTATTTCTTTTCTTTGATCCCTGTCCTTGACTTAAAAAAAATTAACACAATTTCAATACCTGTCCCCCAAAACTGCCCAAAATAACAAAGCAAGAAATTAAGATACATAAGAATGTAAGAGAACAATCATGTTCACAGCGTGCAGCACTGAGGCTAAATCCACACTACTAAACGATCTCTATCCACGGCATCGTTTTAGCTGCGTATCACTATTTATTTCTGTCTATATTAAAACAACTGGAAATTAGTGTCCATTTACGTACACTGGGTATGCGCTTGCAGGTGAAAACATGAAGCAGATTGTCTACTCCGCAGATGCAGAAGATTCAGTGAAAGAAGAAAGTAAAAAGATGAACAAAGAATATTTTTGCATGGACCGACAACGAGGTGGAACTGTTACTGAAAGTAACGTGGGAGTACAAAGCGACTGTGGAGGCAGAAAACAGACTGGGAGTCGTCACAAAGCAAATGCACAGTACATGTTAAGTGTTATTTGCACAGTACAAAATACTTTTATATACTATATAAAAATACCAAAACAAAAACGCTGTCTGTAGCATTGTGTTTTTGCTTTGCATGACTGATAAAACCCAATCAGGAAACCAAAGTTTAGAAGTCATGAGTCATGTAGTCCAAAGTCCAGTGAGATGTACATTAATGAAATATGAACAGATCATACAGCCACTGCCGTCGAAATATTTTTGATCCATTTGACTAATACTACTAATACTAATTGTTAAATATGATCCCTTATCTGACCACTTAATTTCAGGTACAGACATATTTTTGATCCAGTCTTTCAATTAACTGTTAAAAAACTGTTGTCTTTTATGTATATAATAATAATAATAATAATAATAATAATAATAATAATAATAATAATAATAATAATATATATAAATAATTATTGTTATTATTATATATATACAGAATACATATGTTAGGTCCATACTCACTGTCCGTCTGTATTGGAACTCATGGCAGTGGGTGGACTGTTTTTTTGTGGTTCACGTTCAAAATGGAAAACTGGATGGAGAAAAGTGAGTTGGGGACTATTTACACACCAAAATAGTGTTGATGAAGGACAAACACAGCTCGTGAAAGTCAAGGTGTTCTCCGTTGTGGAAAGTTAGCGATAACCTTAATCATAGTTTCCTAATCAGCTGAGAGGGACAGAGGCCTCTGGAAATAGTTGGCCCTAGTCAGTGGGGTCACACACCGCTACTAGTTTTGGTGTGTTTGTGTGAGGGAGTGTGTGAGCTGTGTCTGTGTGTATATGTTCATGTTTGCATGTGAATGTGGATGTGTGTGTGTGTGTGTGTGTGTGTGTGTGTGTGTGTGTTTTCTGAGGTCTCGGACAAACAAAGGCAGGGGTCCTGTTGACGAACCAATTACAGAGAAGGAAGAATGGGGGAGGACACATCGGCCCAGCATGCTTTGCCCATCACTCAAATTAGAGATGGCAAGTGGAGTAAAAACAATCAGGATGTTATGAAGCACTTTCGTGTTTTTAGGTACAGTTAATGTTCTGGGAAAATTCTATTCAAATTAGCAGTAGTGTATCCATGCATGCAAATAATTTACTGACATTACTGGATATGTATTTTCAAGCCTCAGTTCCAGAGAAATCATCTTTAACTTCCACTTCCTTTTATTATGATTACTGAGATACAATGTGGAGAGTGTTTCTAGCATTTGAATTTTTATCATTCAAACCCTTGTTTTTGTGTAATTGAATCGTCAAACACTGTGCTTGTAAATAGTTTTTTCAGTTCACACATATCTATTTTAGGGATATATGCAAGTGAAATACTCATGCTGGACATCTACAGGATATAACATCTTAAGAACCTTCAAGATGACATATTCAGATCTACTGTGTACTGGATAGTTATGAAGTTACAGCATTCTTGTTATTACTAAAAAGGCATTGATTTTTTTTAACTACTACTACTAGTGGATGTTGCCAAGCTGTCACTCCAAACGAGACTGGCCAATGGAGATGTGTCTTTCATGGGTCACACTCATTTCCAAATAAAACTTCTGGATTCCCAAAACTTTTGAATTACATCTTTAAACACACATTTATGAGTGTGGATAGTTTTGCTCTCAAACCTGTGGTGTGTTTGCACAATAAAGACACAAAAGTAACTCCATAGAATTCCATACTTACACACAAATATGTTGTCTTGAATTCTGACCTTACAGAGACCTTTAACCTTTGACTTTTCCTATGAGGTTCAAGTGTGTGCAGTGGTAATATTCATTATGAAGTAGTGAAAATGTTGTGAGGGAAATGGAATAGACAGTTCTAACTGTCTGGCTTGGATAAACTGTAGAAACTGTTAGTGTGGGATTTTCCCAAATGTCTACGGAGAAGATGAATGTGAAATTAAGGGTACTTCCAGAAGGACTGCGAAAGCAGGTGAGCAGAATTTCATCTGTACAAACACAAAAATGCCAAAGTGTTATCTTTAACATAACAACATTTTCTCCACAAAAGGATTTTTTCCAGGAACCCTAAAAACTTTTTAGTAAAACAGAAACTTTACCTGTATTTGGAAGAACCAGATCTAAATTAAATTAATAGGCTAATTGTATTCCTCAGGATTAATTTTTATCATTGAAAAAACAAAATACATTCTGTCAATCCAAAATAAGTTATAATTGAACCTCAAACCTGAATGTTTAACTAAGGAAATGTAAGTTTTTTCTTGCTCAGTATAAGTGCGTAGAATTACTAAGCAACTAAATTACCAAATTACTTGTTTATTCTCAATTTTTAGAGCAGGTGTAACAACACAAATTGACAGAAGTTTTACATAAAAATGCTGGCCTTTCAAAAATATTTAGTGACCAGCATAGCCATTATTCTATTCAATAACTGCCATGAGCCTTCTATTCATGCAGTGTTTTTCTTGATCTGTTCACCATCAGCTTTACTGAAGCAGCAACCACAGCCTCCGTGCTGTTTCAAGAGGTGTTTTGTCTTCCCTGACTGTAAATCTTACATTTGAGAAGAACACACAAGTTCCAGTCAGGTGAGGAAGGGGGCCTGGTCATTACTCGGCCATCTTTGAGGCCCTTGCTCACTTCATCTGTTCATAAAACCTTGAAAAATCTGTCTTAAGTTATTTCATTGCCCAATCTTGACTTTTCAACTTGAGAATCTTATTGAGTAGTGGTCGTGGTTTAGCCTTCCTGACCTTGGCCATGTTTCTGAGCACTTGGCACTGTGTACTTCTGGACACTCAAGGTAGGCTGCACTTCTGGAATATGGTGACACTGGAGGATAAGGGGATCCTGGTGGCTTCACGTTTAATTCTACTTAAATCTTTTGAAGTTAATTTGCATCTGTTCATCTCCATGCTTTCTGCACCCCAGTTGACCATTTTCAACAAAACGTTTGATTGTGTAGTGGTCAAGCCTCAAAAGTTTAGCTATTTCAAGAGTGCTGCATCTGTCAGAATTTTTTGACTTTTCAGTGTCAGTTAAATCTCTTTTTTTGGCCCATTTTACCTGAAGTAATAAAGCTGCTTAATAATCATGCACAGCTTGATATAAAGTGTCATTCACTTTTGCCACATCCTCCCTCGTTACACAAATACATTTCACCTGATAATGATTTCCTCCTGAGCATTTAAGTTTGGTCTGGAGTAGGAAAACGTGCATAGAAGCAATTATTCATCCGGAATACTTATTTGCCTAATAATTGTGCGTGCAATGTAGTTCCTGGTCTGTAAAAAGTCCCCACTCCAGGGCTACTTCCCACAGATGGAACGATTAGTTACCTGTTGCTGACTGTGAAAACACTAGCCTCAAGGCTGCTACAGTAATACTAATATACAAGGACAAAGAATGGAGGTTTCTTGCAATTTGTGTTATGTGGTCAACTTCCCAATAATAGACATGAGAGGAACACCACAGCTGATGATCAAGAGGGCAAATGAGAAAACCTTATTTGCTAGTAACTAGAAAACACCAACCAACGCTAATGTGGAGACATGTGTTCTGCCTTTGTGGCATTTTCAGGCCTCTTTTTCCCTTTAAGTCGCCTATCCGACGTCACAGAAAGACATGAAGGGAAATAGTAAGACAAGGTGAGGAGGGAGAGGAGGGCGTGAGGGAGGTAAGGAAAGGCTGCACAAAATAAAGGGAGCTGCAGAAGAACTAGAAGAGCATGACAGTAAAAAGAGAACGTGGGGGTGGGCTTCTTCTCACAGGTGTTTCTTCCCTTTGAAGAGGGGATTCCTCCCTCGCCTTTAAGGAAGAAAATAATTAACACCTCTGCAGTTGCCATGCCAACGTGCGGTCTCTCACTCTGCTCTCAGCTGTAAGCATTCCTGGCCATAATTACCCACAGTTCAAGGGCCCTCCATAATTACCCACAATCCATCTGCACTTCCATCTGAGAAAGAGACTGCAGAATGAGGAGCAGAGAGGCACCGGCACTTATTTGCATATTCTGTCTCGTAAGATGGTGCATAGGTCACATGTATTCAACAGAGGGCGTGGCAGAGAGTCGCAGTGAGCCTTAATATGACATTTGCTTCAACGATGTGTACTTGTTACTTCCCTGTTTCTCTTTAGATTGTTTTCACTACTCATTTCCTCACCTCCCATTCAAAATTGCATTCAATTTTTGCCTTTTTAAAGACAAGTGACTAAAATCACATAGTATTGAGGATGAGTTTCTTCTTGTGGGAAACTTGTTGAGAGCCATCATCATGGCATGATGTGTTCTGAGTAATTTGAAATTAAATTAGCCATATTAAAGCAGCGTTTATTTATATTTGAAGACAGAAGCACTACCTTTTTCCCAGGGATCTATGGAGGTTGATGCGTACAGTACTATGTGTTTTTTTCATTCACCAAAAGGCCAAGAAGGAAACAGAACCGCTGAAGACTTGTAAAAACATTTGCTAATTATAGCTCATGCGTGTTTGCAGGCTTAGCTGGTGTTAAACAAATATACATTTGGTCATTTTTCTTTCACTGTCAATGTTGCCGTATTGTCCTTGCCAATCATCCAGAGTAATAAATATTTGAAGACTTTCCAGTAGCATCCTCATTACATGACATGATGATGAAATTACACATGCCAATATTGACACATGAGGTGAAAGCTTGTTGTATTCGCAGGAAATAATTGGACATGTTGCATATAATTATTCAATAAGCACTTGGTGTTATCATGGACAGGCACAGGCTGCAGTTGGAGAAGTTGTGATTACAAAGCAAAAGCTAACCAATTACGGCAGAGGACGGGGGTCTTGTATTTCAAAATGCTGAGCATGCAAAGCCCATTGACATGCAATTAGTTGGGCCATCGTTAGGAGGCATTTCATCGCCGACGCTTCTCGATTAATTCTCATTACCTCCCTATTTGTGTGTGTCCGTGTGTGTTTACGTGTGGTTTGGCAAGGACAGGGAAGAGTGTAGTGTGACTTTTCAATGCAGAAGGTCATTATGCTACACGGTATTATTACAGAAGCCCAAAAGACCAAAATGGAGTAATTTTATAGACGAGGACCACCTTCATTTCCTTTTCTTTTTTTTTTTGATTGGGGTGTTTTGATTTTGCGTCTGTCTCTGTGTTTCTGCTTCCTCCCCTATGTTCTGAGGCTGCTGGTGGGCGTGGCTCCAGCTCTCCAGTACACTCACCTGAGGCTCATCTGGATAATCAAGCACACCAGTTCCACATTCAGCAATCAACTCACCAAACCAGCTCAACTTTCCAGTCCCTGCTGGATTGTTGTACCACTCAGTACAAGCACATGAATCTGAATCTTGTCTGTTTTTGAGAACCTGAGAGTAACTTGTCTTTTCCCTGTCTTGACCGCAGAGCACTTGCCTGGACCCGCATACTCACCAGCACCACAAGACCTCAAGCACTGGAGCCCGGTCCTCAAACCAACCAGAACATCAACCACCCAGCCTACTTTTGTATTAACACTTGTTTTTGAATAAATTCACCCTTACTGAACCTACACTCTGGTGTGCGTCTGAGTTTCTGGCCCCGGTCCTGACAAAGAGAGTGAAAGGAACTCTGTACCATATTAAAAATGTCACACTTAAATATCCATCGAGTTGACATGTCTAATGAAAATATATATTCTGAACTGCTTAAAAACTTATCATGGAGGTGTTTTCACCTAGTGTTATGAATCTGACTTATTAAATACATTTTTAGTAAAAATGTGTCAAAATAAATTAAATGTTATGTTTGTTGGTAGACTAGCAGCCCGAGCTGTCTTTAAGTGGAGCTGCTATGTTTAAACTAAAGGTGCCCTTTTGACAGTTGGGATGAAGGCAAAACTACAGAACATTTACTTTTAAAATGCCAGATGTCTATAGATGAGTGGAGGAAAATGGCTGGGTTTTAATAAGATTGTGATCTATAATGCAGTGATGTGTGGTGTTTTTCTAGAAAACCAACACAAGTTGCATCAGAAGTTTTATATAATATGCACAATGGAAAAAAATATTGAAGACGGGGTGTGCAGTGGTCCTCCACCAAGTCACCGTTCCAAAAGATGCAGTCTTCAAACTAATTGTGGCTGAACTGAAAAGACAAAGAACACTGGACATCAGACAAAAGAGACAATTGTAAGTTTACGTGCTGTATTTTGTTAATGTTATATCATCATGGGATGTGTCCCTTTTACATTTCTATCTTTGTAATTTCTCCCATGGTATAATTTCAATAAAGTATTATTTAAAAAGTGATGAGCTGCCAATCACAATCCCACCTTACACCTTTTAATTACCCTGATCATGCAAACCTGAACAAAGCCTATTTGAGTTTGAAGACCCAGTAATACAGACCCGTCTCCATTCTCCTGTTCATTTCAGTGTGAGTGATCAGGTGTGAATGATTTAAGCGTCAGGGGCGGGGCAGAGGGGAACTTTTTATTGTGCTGGTGTCATAGGTGTTGGGGTGAGGGGGTCTGCAGCTGCTTTGCTTGCTATTGTCACTGTGTCATAACATCAGGACCAATGGATTAGGGCCTCCTGAGGTTTCATTTTCTGCACAATGTGCCCAAGCTCCATGGTGACATGTGGCTATTAGCCACGCTGGTGAATAAATAATGATGTGACCACAGCAAAGATGGAAGATGAAACATAAACACACCATGAGCTGTTCAACTCATGTAGCTTGTGTGTAAGGACCCATGCACATGTGTCTTTGCACTTTTTCTCCTGAACCACGGTGTGAGATGGTAAAATGTGTGTGTGTGTATGTGTGTGTGGGCACAGACTGCTGACCAGGCAACCCGTGCCAGAGCCTGGGCCCTCACAGACACACTGTCAGCACAATGCCTGTCACAGCAGCCAACCAATCAGATCACTCGGTCTGCGGGCCAAAGGGCAGACAGGAACCAATTGTCGTGACAGGATGCTCTGTGCAGTGGCATAACTGGTGGCTCGGTTCAACTTCCAATACTGATGGTTGCAGATATCTTGTCTTTGTTGTTTGATGAAATATAGGCTCAAAGGAAGCCAGCGAATCAGGCTTTTTTCCTTCTACTAACAAGTTGGTAACAGTCTGTCACCGCCTGGTTATCTGCTACAGACAGGTGGGTTCACCTTCAAAGCCAAAATTTAATTTCCTTGCAGGCAGGAATGAGACATCAGAACATTTATACCACATTTTTGTCAGTGCTTCCCAGATGTATATAACAATAATATAATTAATCAATTAACATGACATGGACCCAGATAATTGGCAAGAAAATTCATAGATGATTATTAAGTTACACAATAATAGTTTATTTAAGTTTTTGCTCAAATTGACACTTATGAGTTGATGCTTCCTAGCAACACGGTTTCCTAGAGGTCTGATGGTGCTGACTGAAACTCCACAAGTAAGGATTAAACAGCTTCCTGTATACTCAATCCACTGTTGCACCAGTCTCACTTGTACTGTATAAATGCATAGTGTCTCCCAACAATCCACAATCATATACATCTGTTATCGTCTACTGCAGGAAAAGAACAATATTCCAGAACTTTGTGAATAAAATATTGTAATTTTTTAACTGTAAGACCTTTTTTGATGGAACTGGATTCAGTGCTTTACATAGTTATTATGACCGGCAGATAACCTGAATCTCTTGTTTGTGTTTGCATTTCACATAGCAATAAATACACAATTGTTATAATACAACTTTGTCATGCAGTATTTAGTTACAGCTCCACATGTGGTGATTAGAAAATCTTCTTTACAGTACAAAATGTACTGTCCATTTTCTATGGCTGATCGTAATACCACATTCTCTTGCATTTTGGTTCTGCCGCTCCCTTCAGTGGTGCTATCAGCATCATGGGTCAAACCTCCTTTTTGGTCCACATCAAAACATTCTAAACCGAATGTACAAATACACCAAGGACATTGCTCTGGTTTTGAACTGCAGCCCTTTTTTTTACAATACCCATCTTTTCTGCCTCAAACCAGAAAAAATGCTCATCTGTTTCTTTTTATCTCCACCCCGTCCTTTGCAATTGGTACATATCTAAAAACTGGATTTTGAACATGCGAGGTACAGTCAGAGCTTCCTGGACCATCTCTGGCCCTGCTGCCCTCTCCTCTCGGGGTCATGGGCCTGGAGGATTTAAGACTTTAGTCTCAGTATCCTCTTAAGACAGGGATGGGCAGTTAAATGGATCAAGTCATTGGAGGGAAGTGGAGCACTTAGCTGAAACTTTCATGTATACAGCATGAGGACTGCATATATGCCAGCTCTGCTGCTGAGGATTAACTACCAACACAGCTGCTTGGGGGAGGATTTCTAAAATGGTTTGAGCAATAGACTTCGAAAGTGATTATTGACTGGTAAATAGCAATGTCTTAATAAGGATAAGAGGTGAAAACTCCATTTAAAATGTAAACCATTTATGTCAACGGTTAAGTAAAACTTGCAGCATTGCTTTGATAGCTAAAATTGCATCCATATGGATCACCTAAGGAGACCCCCATTAGAAGGAAAGCAGTGAAAACATACCACCTGTTTTAAATTTTTCCGTCAAAACTGTGCTAATCTGTCCTACCGCAAAATGTTTTACTACCTCAGTTCTGAGTTGGGCAGCTTGCCGGCCTATTTACATGGTATACTCAAAGGCCAAGCCAAACCCAAAACCTGAACTGACGCAATAAAAGCTTGCTCCTATCCAAATGATCAAATGGGATTCGTTTTTATGAAATCTACTACACTAGCCCTGCGGGCTGTTCTGTCCCCTCCTGCAGTATTTATGTGAACACACACACACACACACACTAACCATGTGCACACAGAATATAGAGAGCTCAAATATGAATGAACTGGGCAAATATGGATAGTTTCATGATGAAAAGAACCAAAATAAAGAATTTGGGAAGCAGAATAGAGTGAGTGTACATATGTGAGTGTGTATCTGAATGGTTTAATGTGTGTATGTGTGCTGGAAGCCGTAGTTCTGGAGCTTCAGGGCTTATTTGCCAGTTGCTAGTTTCACTAAGGGCCTAAATGAGCTGGCACATATGCTGGGTATGTCACATTAAGATAATTAAATACTACCTTAACACCAGGTTATGTTAGAGCTGTCTTTCATCAAAATAAAGTTAGGATTTCTTTCCAATCCACCAAGCCACTTGAACTCAATTGTGTCCTGAAAGCACCCAGAAAGTGATACACAAGCATAACTTCAAAATACATTTAACCATTATAAATATGTCATCTAACGCAATCATAATATCACCATGTTTCCCTCCTCACTTTGTCCTCCTCTGACTTCCTGGCTGGTTGGTTGTACGCACAAATACAAACACATGCACATGAGCATGACCCTATCACTTTCTGTGTTAACTGTGGACTACATGTAGGGTAGATTTTCATCCTAACATTAGCAGAAGCAGCATATCCTGTATAAATGATCCGGACAAAACATATATATACATTATATAAAAAGTGTGAAAGTGAAGGTGGGAGGGAGTGCGTAGAAGGAGCTAATGAACAGTTATGCAATGTGGCTGCCAGATTACGAGGCTGACTAGGGACCTGACATTGTTACATAATGCTGAGTCCAGACAGTAATCCATATAGCGGCCTAGCCAACATGAAGCACACATGACTAGTAGCCTCAACCTGTCCTGGACAGGGTTAGTGCAAGTGACCAGAGTGCTGTCTCTCAAAGGAATATTGGAATGTAGAAATTGTATTTTAATATATTTATGTTTCACTTTTTTTTACTGCTGGTGACACTGTATTTAGGTAACCCACCTGGTCACACCAGAAAATAGCACAGAGAAATTAATCCACATGTAGTGACTACTCACAGGCCTAGTTGGTAAACTATAGCTGCAAGCTAACCACGAAAGGGCAAGTCAGTCACACTTTCTGTCTCAATTCAGATAATTCTGTTAGTATACTGCCACATGGTACACTGCATAAATTATGTACTTTCTTGAATAGTGCATGATTTTCGACAGGATAGTGTTGTCTCAAATGAAACACAGCCGCTGTGCACTTGAAATGACGCCCGCAACATTTGGCTGCTTCTTGTTCTTTATTTTAATAGTGAATTGTAACTAGGCAGATCTTCGGCAACAGTTCACCATGATCGTCACCTGCCACAAGATCTGCCAGCTTGTTTGGTCACTTGACTTCAATTAAATTTGATTAAAAATTAATTCAACTTAACATGCTTTTACTTACTTGTGTGTGCAATCAGAACCTCTACAGTTTCCTTGGCTGCCATTTTCACAAGTTTGAAAATAGGTTGGTGGTCCCTCATCATCCACTACATAGCCAAGATGGCGACAGTTGAGTGGGAGAGTGTTCAGCATTCCACACTCAACTTTTTGACCATTATGAGTGTACCACTGCATTTTGCCATACCTGTCAGTGTGAATGCACTTATGCACTCAAAATAGCAAGTGTCAATTAGGGCTGGAGATGGATATGGCCAAAAATGTTATCACAATAAAAAGTTTCATATCTTCCGATATTGATAATTATCAATATTTCTTTCGAGTTCAAGGGTTGATTTTTGCTCCTGAGTGAAAGTTGAAGAAACCTGATGGTTAACTTTGGTTTAAACTCTTCCTTATGGTCAACACTTGATTTCAAACAGTGGATCACGTCACAAATCTGAGGTAGAACAATCAAAACAATTAAGATAAAATCTTTGTCAACAAATATACATGAGTAAAATTAAGTAAAAGCTTTTTTCAGTCTTTTTTCCTCAACAAAATAAACATCTTAAAAATAAGTCATTTGTTTTTGATTCAAGTGAATAAAATCAAACATTCATTGAATATTTATTAAACATTTGTTATATTGTTATTGAAAAAAAAAATTGCAATAATTATTGTTATTGTTTTATTGTCCAGCCCTAGTGACCATACTAGGCAATGGAAAGGTGTGAATTGAGACACAGCAAATAGCTTGTCTAGCTTTTTTCTTTTCTCTCTGTACGGTGCTATTTACTTGCCATGGCATTTCCTTCTTTAGTTTTCATTAAAAAATAGTTTTATTGAACAAAATTTCAACAATTGATTGACGACTGTTTACTACCAGTCAGTTAGCAAGCTTGTTAGCTAGGTTGCTAACGACACATTACAACAGTTTGTGTCTTTTGTACCATCAACTCCTCTCCAAATGTCTGTAAACCATTCCTCATTTGTGGAGCAGTTTATATTCTTACCAAGGAGCATTAAATAAAAGTGGATGGTGCTATATGACAGCTAATAAGCTGCGATAGCTTCCTCCATTTGGACTCTCATGCTCTCCATTCCCTCAAAAGCCATCACAGTCCAAACAGCTTGCTTTTGTTTTTTATTATTAGTATACCTTTATTTTACTAGACAAGTTAATTAAGAACAATTTCTTATTACAAGAACAGCCTGGCAAACAACATTTAAAAAACATTGGTCAATAGAGAAAGTTAAATACAAAAGTTCAACTCAACATGAAAAATGTGCTTAATTTAAATGCTGGTGTTATTGGGCCTTCTGTATCCATTCACTTTTGGTAATGTGGTCTTATTTTTGTATGAACTTCTTAATAACATAAACATAATAATATAAACATCTTTTACAAAACACTCTTACATGAGGACACTGCTACGGTAAACATGCTTGCAGTGAATATGATGTATATAATGCATACATGTTGAGGAATCTCAACCCCAGCATGATGCATGACAAATTCAGGCCCTTCAGATTTCCCTGGCAGAGAGCACCAGCTCAACCAAGCTGGATCAATTTCAGTCGCCGGCTTACCAAAATGATGTGGCTGCCACCGGACTAGCATGATGGGACTAAAAATAACCTCGGCTGACCCCAAGACTCTGATGTGGCCACGTACCCTCTGGTGTGTATGGTTTTATGTGTCCCCAATGAAACCCATCAAATTACAGATGCAAACGTAGCCGGACCCCTCATCAAAACTATTTCGGCTCCCTGACACAGTTTACTAAGGCAGTAATTAGAGCAAAGGAAAATGGGAGGCATCCCAGGCACGCGGAGCAAAAGAGGGACAGGGTAAAAAATGAAGAAATAGAGGAGAGAACGAGGAGGATGGACGGTGACAGCTCATCAGTGGGCCACAAGCCATTTTTCTTTCGCTGTCTCTCTGTGCCCTCCTGTCATCGTTTCCTCTACATGCACGGATCAAACGAGTGGTGAACATAAATAAAAACCCTGATGATGATTTCCCATGAGAGCTGTGAACAACTGCATAGCACGCGTTCATATGAAGCCATGGCAAAACAGCTGTCTGTGCTTCTGCTGTCAGCGCGCCTGGTTGGCCAGCTGCCTGACTGCTACTCAACTGGTTCACGCCACCAAAAGAGACAAACATTATTATGAATTATGAATTGGGAGATACATACTGTGTATTAACTGCAATATCTGCAAGCTTTTTTCCCCTTAATTATTATGCTCCTATTAATCATAGTAACTGCAGTAGTTTTTATAGCAACACTTCTTTAATAACAAACAAAGTGAAAGAGGAGTGATGATGATGATTATTTTTATCCATCTGTAGTATCTTTTTAACATCCAGGATCGTGTGATTTCTGGAGCCTGTCCCAGCATGCAGAGGGTGAAAGGCAGTAAACACTGGACAGGACACCAATCTATCAAGGGGCTGACACTTAATATCATTCCATGCAGCTGCTACACCTTCACCCTGTCCACCTGACCTCCATCTGCACACTTACATGAAGGACGTATCATACTGAAAGCTATCTTGAATATTCTTTTGGTGCACCTGTTGCATCTGCTTATGGTGAAGAGTGGAAAGTACATACCATTTTTCATACCTTTCTCTGGGATGCAGAGTGACCTCCTCATCTGCAAGCTGAGCTGTGGCACATGTGAAGTGACACTCTATACAGAAGTGCAAATGAGGAGAGATCAGTTTTTGAGTAAGAGCCATAAAAGAAAGCACGTATTCAACCATACAACTGCAAGGAGTTTCATATTTTCAATTCACCTGAGCTGATTTGTTTGGACTGTGGGAGGAAACGCACATAAATACAGGCAAGCTTCACATGGACAGATGCAGGAGATTTGGCTTTTGAAATAACTATGGAATAAAAGTAATATATCTACAGTATTGCAAGTGATTACTAATAACAACTGTATGCCTCTAAAAAAAACCTGTAACCACGGAATGATCATGCGGGAGAAGTGGGAGATTTTCCTGCAGGGAATAGGCTGTTAACTAGCACTGGTGAAGGGTTGAATACATTTTCTTTAAAGCATAATAATAAACCAATAAACCATTGAACTCTTTGTCATTTATGCAAATGTTTTATAATGTAAAAGCAAATCAACCCTCCAGGGTTCTTCTAGATGTCCCTACACAATCTGCATGCACTTAGGAGAACATCCCTTAAACTGCAAATACCATATTGTTCCTCTTTCCTTCTATTTACATTTCCTCTTGACACATTTTCTTTAGGGGAACCCAAGACATTGTTACTTATATATCCATGCACAAATGTGCAGTTTGAATTGTCATATGGTGAATACAGATCATCGCCGTGTGTGTGTGTGTGTGTGTGTGTGTGTGTGTGTGTACATTTACATAACTTTGCAGCCGGTAGGCCTATAGCAGGATAAGGTTACCTGGAACTTTCTGATGCTTCTGTTTGGTTAGCACTCACATACGCATATATACACACAGGTTATCAGAGGCAGCAGAAGATAAAAAGTGGAAAGTTCACCGAGAGCCAAGGTCATGTCAGATGTGTAACAGTAAAATTTTCCTTCTGAAAAGGGACAGCTGGCTCCACAAACCATCTGATTGTGTTTTCATGTGCAGTTCCTGTTATCATGATACGCTGCTATTTTGTATTCATACTCGTGTCAATGAATGACATAGTGTTCTCATGTGCCATTATTATGTATCCTTCAAATTGCAGTGTCTTCCTTGGACAGTCATCATTAAATGCTGGGACTAATGTAGTAATGTGTCCTCTTTTCTGTTTTGGGGTATTTTAGAATCTAATGTGCATCATTAAGTTAAAGCTTTAGATTGGTCTTATTTAGCTATTTTTAGGGGGGGGGGTAAGATGGACTGAGCTGTGTGTTGATTATTTGCTTAATAAATAATAATAAAATTTTTATTAATAAATTATTTTGTTTGTTTTTTTTGGTATGTCATTTGTTATATGTCGCTTGTCTGTAACTCATTGTTATGGCTGCCTTTCCTGGCTAGGAGCAGGCCAGTTGAATGAAGGTTTTAATCTCAAGGAGACATTCCTGATAAAATAAGGGTTCCACAAAAATATATAATTAACTGTCATCTATAGACTCGTGTTTTTTTTAGGTCTTTAAATAATTATTGGTCTCAAAAGTAGTCTATGACCAGACTATGACAATCGTAACAGTCACAGTTTTTTCTTTAATTGTAGGGAATTCTGGAGGGCATCATAGGCTATGTCTACTCTAAGGTATATATAACACAAGTGAGTTTAGGTACCCACTTAATAACCGAGAACAACCTGAAAGAGGCAATAAATAGTTTGTGGTGAATTACACTATGAACGGAACTCCGACCATAAACTCTCTTTCCATCTCTCACTGCAGCAGAGCTGCAGGAAAAGGGAGGGGAGAGACGACGTCTCAGAATTGCCGCCACGTGCGCTCAAATGCCTACCTTATTATAATAACTTTTCCTGGATTGGTCCAGATACGAAACACAGTATTTATATACGGCATCTAATTGGTCGTCGCCTCCGAGTCTATAGTGAACCCAGCGCCAAGCTTCCAGACAAGGGATTCTTGTGCGTCTCGTACTATGAGAAAGTAGTGCGCGGTAAAAACCGATACTTTCAATGACATTTTTGAATATAAGTTTGATAAAATAACTATACGTGGCCAGCAGTTTCGTGTAAATGTGTGTCTAGGAAAAAATGGCGAATTTACGCTGGTATTGAGCGAACGTGTCGACTTGTATTGGTGGCGGAGGGATACCACCATTTCACTGCGCGTCAAAATATTGGCTTGTGGAGACCGCGCCAAAGCTCAGACAGCGGCCACTCTTCAGGATAACAACACACTGCGGAGGGCATTTAAACGCACTCTTCTGTTGCTACGACTGCTGTACACATCGGAGTGCTCGTCTTTTTTAATTGCTTTATTACTTAAGAGGACTGTTTTCGTCTGTCGTGCTTGGGTCGAGACACATAAGCCAAATTTCATGCCGGTTTTCGGGAAACAGTGGACGACTTCACGGTCGTGACACGACTTTGACGGGCGCGGTGCGGCGGAGTTGGCGCACTGCTGGACTGGATATATTATTCGCTTGAAGCCAAGACGGTCTGCACCACCATTTATACTGCGCCTGAGTTCACTTCTCTTCTCGCTGTATTGGTTCTTGTGACTCTCGCCGGGTGAATACGGATCGTCTACGCCGGCTTTTCAGTTTGAATATGTTGCTGTCAAAGTTTGGTTCATTTTCCCATATTTGCAACCCTTCAAGTATGGACCATCTACCAGTCAAAATACAGCTCCAGCCAGGTAGGTCACCGCCGCGGTTACCTTTCCACCGCCTTTATACTTGATGTTGAATATAAGCACTGAGTATTAACGATAATGTTTTGAGAAACGTATTATTTAAGTTTCAGTGAGCTATTTAGCTAACAACTTCACCTCGCACTAATACGCGGTGGTTTGTTGTGGAAAATATTTCGCGTACCTTTAACATTTTTCACATTTTTTTCCCAGTGAAAGTGGAAAAGGAGCCCTTTGAAAAGGTTTACCAAGTGGGATCCGTGCTGGGCAGCGGAGGATTTGGGACAGTGTACGCCGGCAGCCGGATCTCCGATGGCGCACCGGTAAGGATGTGGATGAGGTTCTATGTTTTGATCGTACATGTGCCGCCATCGAAGCCGGGCGTACTTAATCTGCCACCGGGAATAATATTACGAGTCCCCCGCAGTATTTGAAGCGTTTGCTCATGATTTTTCTTCTTTTATGTTTTTTTTCAGGTTGCTGTTAAACATGTTGCGAAGGAGAGGGTTACCGAGTGGGGCACAATTGTAAGTATTCCCAACCTGTGTTTGTGTGGTTTGTTTTGGTTCCCCCCTCCCGCCTGCTGCTGCTGGGTGGGGGTGTTGTGATGTTAATGTGAGAATGGCTACGCATTATCACCAAAATACTTAATAAATTCTCCTTATTCGCTACAGAACGGAGCGATGGTCCCTTTGGAGATCCTGCTGCTGAAGAAGGTCAGCTCGTCGTTTCGCGGAGTTATCAAATTGCTGGACTATTATGAGCGCGCGGACGGCTGGCTGATCGTTATGGAAAGGCCGGAGCTCGTCAAGGACCTTTTCGACTTCATCACCGAGAAGGGCGCCCTGGACGAGGACACGGCTCGGGGCTTTTTCCGCCAGGTTTTGGAGGCTGTCAGACACTGCTACAGCTGCGGTGTAGTGCACAGAGACATCAAAGATGAAAACCTGCTTGTGGATCTACGCACCGGGGAGCTCAAGCTTATTGACTTTGGCTCAGGGGCGATTCTCAAGGACACAGTGTACACCGATTTCGACGGTAAGCAGCCGCCGCCGCCCCCTTACACATTAATCGATAATATAAGAAGTAACGCTGTTGAATGTGTAATTTGTTTTTATGAATACACGTCCGTGTGGGCCGGGTTGTGTTTGCCCTTGATGCTCCGCTGTGCTATATTCAGATATGGAGGCGTTCACGAGTCTGTGACGCAGTGGTCTGTTTTTGGTCGAGGGTTTTCCTCGCATAGGCTCTGGCGGCTTATCATTTTTACAGGATGTAAACGCATAAAACGAAAAGCCTCCAGTATTTTTAGCGGGATGTGTGACGCGTATGTTATGGCTGTACACATATGACTCACTGTTTATTAATCCTGTTTGGGGGCCGTTTTTATCTCTGGTGATACATCCTCCGTCTTGTGAGATGGAGCGAACCTTTTTTATGTTTCCGGTTTTTGTTTTGTTAGTAAAGCTTGACCTACAGTCGCGGTTTTCGGTCAGTGCCACGTAACATCTGTTTGTTGTGAAACCCGAGTCGGCTGTTCACGTGATGGGCTCACATTGCCTTTTTGTTGTTTGGTATCCAAGTTCCTCCTGCCAGGAAGGAGGGGGGAGGAAAGAAAAGAAGGGAGGGAGAGAGGGAGGAGGCGCAGGCAGGTCACCCAGTTTGTGTTTTGTGGCTAAAGGAAGATGGAAAGCATTTCTACAATGACTCAGCCATTTTAGACACAGACATATAAATCATTTTCTGTTCTTTTTAATTCAGTCTCATTGTTGTGCCTATATTTTTGAGCACGGGTGCCCTCTAGAGTCTTTAAATAAACGCTTAAAACCCACAACGTTTCACTGCTTTATACTATATTTGAAAACAGACAGGCTCATCACTCACCTCTCCCCTTTTTTCTGTCCTTTTTTATTTTAGGTACGAGAGTGTACAGCCCACCAGAGTGGATCCGCTTCCATAGATACCATGGTCGCTCTGCAACGGTGTGGTCGCTAGGCGTGCTGCTGTATGATATGGTGTGTGGAGACATCCCCTTTGAGCAGGATGAGGAGATCCTCAGAGGAAGACTGTACTTCAGGAGGAGGATTTCAACTGGTAAGTGGACATCATCACCTAGAACACATGAGATGACTCTGTTGCCCTCTAGCCACAGCAGCTGGTACATCCCCAGGTGAATCAAACCTCACCATCATAACTGATCACCTGCTGAAATGGCTTGTAGACAGATTTATCAACGGTGGCTAAAATTGAGATTCTGGCTTGTATGATTTCCCTCCATGCCCTCTGTAACAGCCCTGTTAACCCTAGAGAGGTAACTCGATTAAAGAAAGTGTGCTCTTATTCTATTGGCTCTCTGTTCCAACTTCAAATTAGGAAGTTGTAGATCCATACAAACTAAGTCATACACAGTACAGACAGACACTTGGCAATTTTTGTCTTTCACTTCAGAGTATCTTACCCTAATCATTGTTTCTGTCTCCTCCTTCAGAGTGCCAGCAGCTAATCAAATGGTGCCTGGCCCTGCGGCCCTCAGATCGGCCCACTCTGGAGCAGATTTGCGACCACCCCTGGATGAGGGCAACGGAGTCACCCAAGTCGCCAGAGGAGCCGGCCCCCGGCGACATCCGCCTCCGAACCATCGACACAAACTCTTCGTCAAGCACAAGGTCGAGCAAGGAGAGCCTCTGAGGAAGGCTCTCATGGACTGAATAGACTTTGTGTGGAAAGAAGGGGTTTGGATGGAGGGAGTGATATGGACTCAAGGCCAGCAGCCTGTAGCCCAAGCGACCCATCAGCGGCTGGGCGCTTCACTCAGCTGGTCCAGCTAAAACAATTTACTTTAATTTTCCTCTTTTGTAGGGAATTTCTAATTTATTACTATTTGTTCTTCCTTATCTTATTTCCCCCATCCCCTCTTTTTTTTCAGTTGATTATACTTGTTTCCTAATCAGGAACATTTTTCTGTTTGGGCGGTCTTACCAGCACTATTTACCCCCCCTCCCTTTTTAAAAAAAACTTTTATTTCTCTTGTTTTGTTACTAGGCTGGTATATGCAGCTGGCAAGGCCCTCCTACTCAGATATGGCTGCTCTCATAGAGCTTGGAGAGAACCTTTTTATTTAAATGTTTTAATTTTGATTTTGTAGTGCCTTTATTTTGGAAAGCTGCTTTTCTGGGGCTTTTGTCAACAACTCTGTTTTTTTGGATTTGCCCATGGCCTGGGGGCTAACTTGCCTGTGCTGTGATGGAAGGGGAGGAGGCTTAGGCTGTTGGGGTATTTTTGTTTTGTTTTTATCCCCTCCTCTCCATCACTGTAACCAACCAACCCCCAGCCAAGAGGTTAAGATAGCATTAGGTAGAAGAGAAGGAGGTGGGGGCTCTTCCTGACAGTGGAATACTTGAAAATACTCGACTCAACTCTGTGTCGCTCTCTTTAACGCTGCTCACTCACTCTATAGCCTGAACAGGTGTTTGGAAACTGGATCCTGTCTTTTTTGAATGTCTACAAAATGTCAACACACACACACCTCCCCCCGCCCTTTTCTCCCTATTCCTCCCTTGCCTGCTGCGGGGTGTGTGGCCCTCTTGACTTTTATTTTATTTTTGCCTCCCGCCATCTCACTGCTTGACACTACACGGCCCCCGCCCCTGGCCTCCCTCAGGGTGTGGGGTGTGAAATGCACAATCAATGCAATATTCATGGACTCAACTATGTATTTTTTTTTT